>CM070551.1:36358501-36651568 GCA_036346405.1 Phyllostachys edulis
AATTCCTGTTTTTCAGAAAGTTTCAGCAAAGTGTCAGGATAATCGGTAGTACCGGCGTGTTAACTACGGTAATACCGCTTAGCGGAACGACCGGCTTAAGTAGAGCGGTGCTACCGGAGGTCTTTGTGAGAGCGTGGCAATTTTCTGGTATCGGTAGTACCGGCTTGGAAGCCGCGGTACTACCGCGTAACGGTACGACCGTTGGGTGTTAAGCGGTATGGAAAAACCAAAACGAGTGCAAAATGGTCTTGGATTTCCTTGTGGAGCGGTATGACCGCAACTTGCTTGGCGGTAATACCGCACTTCGGTATGACCGTGGTTGTTGCGGTATGGAAATTCCAGAAGCGTTGTTTTTCGGTGTTTTGGGAAATTCTTCGAGAGCGATCTGACGCAATCTTTGAAGCGGTACTCCGTGAAGCGGTAGTCTGGGGAGTTTTATTTGCGGTAATCTTGCATGTGGACTAAAAACTGATTCTCTTATAAGTTTGAGTTGGGGATAGGTCATATCTTTGTTTGCCCTTGCATATGTGTTGCATATTGCATGTTTTCAGCTAATGTGGGTCAAGTTGTGAAGAACTTGTTCCCGGAGACGATTTCTTGGTCTATTGCTGTGCAGGTGGCTTGCAGGTCAACGGCGAGGAGGATCGGGACTAAGCATGGAGAGCTGAGATCCAGAACGATCATGGATGCCGGGTGAAGTCAAGTGACTCAAGCATGGCGCAGAATGGACAAGGTTGATTGAACGGGCAGCTCGATGCAGCTGGTTGGATCAAGCGGCGCGGGGGTCGGTGCAAGTGCTTTGGAGGTTCCGATGGGGTTCGGACGGGAGAGACTTGCCGACATGATCAGAGCCGTTGATCAACCTACACATGGCGGAGCAGGCGATTGCTTCGACAGGATTGGACTCGGTCCATAGAGAATGATCAAGAAGGGGTATTTTGGTAATTTCACCAAACACTGCTTTTGTGACTTGTTGGAGAAATATTCTATCCCCTTGCTAGTGGGACCCACTCCTTAGGGTAAATACCGACCCATCAAGCCCGATAGTGTAATCACCTGGCAAAGACCATCTGTATCCCTCATTTGTACTCATAAAAGACTGTAATACCCCCAATTGTATCCTTAGAGTAGTCAACCCCAAGGGGTATGTTGGTCATTTATGCGAGCTTGGGAGCCTATAAATACCCTTTGTATCCCTCCTTGAGGGGAGGACTCTTGAGCTATACATACAAGCAAGTCACCAGGTGAGCCTTCGGGAGGGATCCTCGAACCCCCGTAGGCCGCCGACAGGAGTAGGGTGGTCCTCTCGGACCCCTGAACCTGTATAAATCCCCGTGTTACGTTCGCTCTCGTGGACGAAGGCCCGTATCACGGCCATCGTCCGCCCTCTTACTTGTGTTCGGTTTTTACACCGTCAACATTGGCGCCAACCGTGGGGACCGTAGCTGATCAACAGAAGGCTATGGCTCCTACCAAGAAGTACTCCAAGTCCACGAGGCCTCCTCTCATTTCAGAGCATAGGGAGCATGGACGGCCGGTCCGTTCAAAGAAGCCCAAGGCATGGTTTATCTTGGAGATCGGAGCTATTCATCCGGGACGCACAACGTCCTGCGCATTCCGGGCCGCCAGTATCCCCACCTCCATTGCACCGGTGGCGCGGTGTCCGCCCAAGGCAAGAGGCGGCGTTCTTTGAAGCTCGGGGCCATCCACCGCTCTGGGGGCTCGGCGCCGCTAATCGCAAAGCAATGGTGGAGGCAACCGCAAAGCGGTGGTGGACTACATGATGGCCACGTATCGCACTCCCAGCCGACCCTCAAGACGTTTCCCGCTCCCAAAGCCGCCGGTTCAAGTGGCCTTGACGACCCAGCGCGATTTTTTCCTCGGAGGAGGGCCGGAGGGGCATCCTTACAACCTCCCTCCACTCGCCCACGCGGCGGTGATGAGCGGGGCTCCTTACTGGCCAATGCACCCACCAAACTCTGGGTGGGGAGGAGCTCAGCCTTTTCCATTGCAATTCATCCGTCGCCCGACCTTGAGGCTGAGTTCATACCCCTGGGCAGGCGCTCGCGACCTCCCCTTCAAGCTCCTCTGCCTGGGCAAATGCGCCTGCACCCGGAGATGGTGAGTCAACTCCCCCCAGTAAGTGCTGAGCTCCATCCTCAAGGTGCTACATGGCCGGGGGCGACTAGGGAGCCCGTGAGGCCAAAGGTAGCTCCCCCGATGTCCCCTCCAGCACCTTCAGGCGGAAGAACCATTCCACCCGTCATAGCCCGAGCGCACTCATTAAGCCGTAAGGATTCACATCAAGGAGGCTGTGGCCGAGGCGGTCAAAAGGGCATGAACTCTGCGGGCACTGGGCGTGTCCCCGTGCCCCCAATCGGATCCGCTGGGGAGCGCGGTCACCATCGCCACGAAGGAGAGATCTTTGAATCATTAATCTCCGTGGGATCAAGTTGCAAGTCGTGTGGCGCTCAACTCGCCAATGCGCTCGCACCATCGCCGCTACCGGCGGGCATCTAGCTCTTCTAGCTCAGGAGAGCCCTGCCACCGCCGTCGTCGCACCGCGCGATCACCATCACCACGCCGAAGAAGGCGAGGCGTCGAGACTAGGAATCCTCTCTGAAGAGACATCTGCAAAACTCCTTCCGATGAAGTTTACGCCCTAACCTCGGGCCTTCGATGGGGACTCGACCCCATACAATTCTTGGAAGTATACTCCACGGCGATTCGGTGGGGAGGTGGAGAAATAGAGATGTGCAACCGCCTCCATTGTTCCTTTTTGGGCAACACGTTCTGATTCTTCAACTAGAAGAAAGGCTCCATCTATTCTTGGGACCAGCTAAGGGAAGAGTTCAGTGCAAATTTTCAAGGAAGCTATAAGCGCCCTATGCTCCCCAACCAGCTCTTTATTGTCAAGCAACAAAAGGGTGAATCTACAAGAGAATTTCGTAAGCACTTTTCCAAAGTGAGAAGCCAAGTCGCAGATGCCCCAGACTCAACGGTCATAAATGCTTGCAAGGAAGGGTCTGCTCCCGGAGAACTCAATCGCTTGGGAGAGATCTCCCGAGGGCGACCCATGAGCTCTTGAGTCGTGGAAAAAATACGCTTAGGGAGGAAGATGACACAGCCAAGAAGGGACTTCGCTCATAAGATGAAAGCATCTCCCGGGGAGGAGGTCAAAAGCTCCTCCGGAAAGAGGGAAAGGACCGGAGGATCAATCCGATGTGACGCGACTCCAAAGTCCTTGTCATGACCGACGCACCCAGGAGGCGTGGGGCAACTCCACCAGAGGACCCAAGAAGGAATCGGGGCCAAAGCCCATCGGAAGGGCGCCACGGTGAAGGCCGCAATGAAAAAAGAGGTGACCCAAGTCAAGGAGACGGACGCTGGTGTGCATACCACAAGATGCGTGGGCATGACACAAATGAGTGCCGCCAGTATGCCGCTGAAATAGCGAAGCTTCTCAAACGCGGCCCTGAGCCGCGCCACGGGTCGCCGCCACGTCCCACGGCTGCAGAGGCGATGCCTCTTCAAGCAATTCCACCGCCCCCAGCACAGGCCCTTGGTGATCTACCCCCCGGGCAGCACTTGTCAGATGCCGAGCATGAACTCCCTTTCCAAGCACCGCAAAGACAAGTAAACGTCATAATAGGGGGCTCGGCCTCCGAGCATGTGTCAAAGCGCCAGCGAAAGGAGTACGCCCGGGAGGTCAATGTCGTAGGTGTGGCCCCTCAAGGCGTCCCTCCAAAGTGGGCAAGCATCCCCCTTAGCTTCACAGCTGAGGATGCAAAAGGCTTAAGGTTCCCTCATGATGATGCCCTCTTGCTAACCGCCACAATATCCAATTGCGAGGTCTCCTGCATCCTTGTCGACGGAGGAAGCTCTGCAGATATACTCTACTGCGGCGCTCAAGGCGTGGGAGTCACGGGAGGATATCATCATGGCATCCTGCTGCCATCCGATCGGCCTCTCACTGGTTTCATACCAGGAAAATCCATTCAACCCCTTGGGAGGATCGAACTCCTCATGACATTCGGAACACAGGAGAATCACCGCACGGAAGCCGTCAGGTTCGATGTCGTTGACATCGAGTCCCCATTTAATGCTATCATGGGAAGGGCAACTCTCAACAGCTTCTGCGCGGCGGTCCATCAAAACTACATGTGCTTAAAGATACCAGGCCCTCGCGGGGTCATCTTCGTGAGGGGTGATCAAGACTTAGCTCGCCGTCTATATCACAAAGCGGCAACTGACTCCGGCGACATCAACTTCCTCGAAACTAAGGAGCCACACGAAGGAGCGCGCTCACTTCTCTCACCAGGGAACGCCAAGGACGTATCCCCGCCAGGGAGATGTTGTGCAAAGCCTCGCTCGAGGGGACTGCACAAAATCGACTCTTCGGCCAAGACGACCCGCGGTCTCTTAGAGTCGGGGTCGATCTCCCAAGAGAAGTGGAGAAAGAGCTCGTGCAGTTCTTAAAATCCAGTGCTGACGTGTTCGCTTGGACACCGTCAGACATGGCCGGCATCCCTCGGGAGGTGATCCAGCATCACCTCGTGGTGAGACCTGGATGCCCTCTAGTAAAGCAAAAGCTTCGGAAGCTCTCTTCAGAGCGGTGTCAGGCAATTAAAGATGAAATTGACAAGCTCTCAAGGGCTGGACTCATTCGGGAGGTTTGGCATCCGGAATGGCTAGCTAATCCTGTTTTGGTGAAAAAGTCTAGCGGCAAGTGGCGCATGTGCATTGACTTCACCGACCTCAACAATGCATGTCCGAAGGATCATTACCCACTCCCGCGCATCGACCAACTCGTTGACTCCACCGCTGGGTGTGAGCTGATGAGTTTTTTAGATGCATACTCAGGGTATCATCAGGTCCACATGGCGAAAGAAGACGAGGAAAAAACAAGCTTCATCACCCCTGTGGGCGCTTTCTGCTACTTGCGCATGCCCTTTGGGTTGAAGAATGCTGGAGCCACTTTCCAACGTCTCATTTGTCTAATCCTCAAGGACCAGCTAGGTTGCAATGTGGAGGTTTATGTCGATGATGCTGTCGTAAAAAGCACTCAAGCCTTGTCGCATATTGAAGATCTCCAAGAGACATTCGCCAATCTTCGCAAGTTCGGCGTCAAACTAAACCCTAAAAAATGCGCCTTCGGGGTAAAGGGAGGAAAGCTCCTAGGGTTCCTGGTCTCACAGCGGGGGATCGAAGCCAATCCTGAAAAAATTCGCGCAATCCTTGACATGGAACCACCCCGCTCCACCAAAGACGTCCAGCGCCTCATGGGGCGCATGGCTGCGCTCGGACGCTTCCTGTCGCGTTCGGCGAAAAAGGGCCTCCCCTTCTTCAAGATTCTCCGTAGGCTCGAAGGCTTCCTATGGACCGATGAAGCCCAGAAGGCCTTCGAGAACCTAAAAGCCTACCTGGCAGCCCCTCCACTCCTCGCAAGTCCAAGACCAGGAGATGTGCTACTCCAGTACCTCGTTGCAACCCCTGTCGCGGTGAGCGCCGTCCTAGTCAAGGAGAAAGAAGGAAATTCAACACCCAGTATATTATGTCGTGAAGCCTGGCGGTATAAAGACAAGGTACACAGAAATAGAGAAAACATGCTATGCTCTACTCATGGCCTCAAGAAAGCTTCGTCACTACTTTTTGGGATATTCTATCACTGTTCCAACAAGCTACCCCCTCAATGAGGTGATGGGGAACAAGGAGGCCACAGGAAGGATAGCAAAATGGGCCACGGAGCTAGCACCTTTTCCCCTCAAGCTGGTGGGAAGGACTTCTATCAAATCTCAGATCCTTGCCGATTTCGTGGCTGAATGGACTACATCCCCGGTCGACCATGAAGCACCAGCAAACACCCCGAACACCCCTAGCAAGCATTGGACGTTATACTTCGATGGGTCCAAGCGTCTGGCAGGAGGAGGTGCAGGTGTCGTCTTAGTAAGCCCGGAGGGGAAGGCACTTGAGTACGCGGCCCACTTATCCTTCAACCCCACCAACAATGTGGCCGAGTATGAAGCATTACTCTTGGGTCTACGCCTTGCTAAGGCCATGGGTGTCCGACACCTTCTCATTTTAGGGGATTCCCAGTTGGTTGTCAATCAGATGGATAAAACATATCAATGCCTCGATCAAAAAATGGCTAAATACCTGGACAAAGTGAGGAAGATGGAATGCCACTTTGCCGGACTTGAAGCCCGTCGGATCCCCCGTGGAGATAATCACCGAGCGGACCGCCTGGCTCGTGCCACAGGTTCTCAGGAACCCCTTCCTCCAGAAGTCTTCTTTGAAGTGTTAAAAACGCCATCGGTGGAAGAAGTGCCTAATCCCGAACTACCCCCAGAGGTCAACGAAACTTCGGTCCTTCCTCCCCCCTGGATGACTCCCATCATCAAGTGCATACAGGGAGAAGAAGAGCTGAGGATGCGATAATGGCACAGAGGCTACGCTCCAAAGCCAAGGCTTACGTGATCATTGAAGGAAAGCTTTACAAGCGGAGCATCCGCCCTTCTCAAGTGTGTCACAAGAGAAGAAGGCATTTCTCTTCTCCTTGATGTGCATGAGGGCCTCTGCGGCTCTCACATTGCGCCAAGGGCAACCGCAGCCAAAGCCCTCCGTCAAGGCTTCTATTGGCCCACGATGGTGCAAGATGCCCTCGGCGTCCTCAAGACATGCAAGGGGTGCCAAGGATGGCGACCAACCACAGCTCTGCTAGCCCTCTTTGCACCATCTGGATCCTTGGCCGTTTGCCGATGGGGAATGGACACCTTCGAGCCATTCCCACCGCACAGGGGCTAAGCATGTGGTGGTATCGGTGGATTACTTCACCAAGTGGGTGGGCGGAACCCTTGGCCTCCATCACATCTCGTTCCGTCTGAAGTTCTTTTGGAAGAATGTTGTGTGTCGCCGGGGTTCCCAAGGAACTCACAGTGGACAACGGCACTTTCGGTTTGATGCATCCTCCTTCAGGATTCTGCGACTCCATTGGGACCACCCTTTGCTTCATCGGTGGCTCACCCAAAAACCAACGAGTTTGTGGAAAGAGCTAATGGGCTAATTCTGCAAGGCATACGACGTCGTCTCGAGGCAAGTGCCCTCAAGCAAGGGACATGGGCGGAGGAGCTCCTCAGCGTCCTATGGGGGTTACGCACAACTACCAGTCGTGCCACTGGGAGAACTCCATTCTCACTCGTGTACGGGGCAGAAGCTGTCCTCCCTGCTGAAATCCACCACCGCTCCCTTCGAATGGAAATGCTCTCAGGGCCATCACCTGTTAGCTTCACCCAAAATGAGGACAACCACAGGATTGAGGTGGATTTCGTTGAGGAGATCCGCGACCAGGCCCTCCTCAAGCATGCCGCTTACAAGCAGGAGGCCGCCTGGTTCTACAACAGCAGGGTGAAGGAACGTGCCTTTCTTCTTGGCGACCTTGTCCTCAAAAGGGTCACCGACCCGACGGCTCAAGGGAAACTTCACCCCAAGTGGGAAGGGCCCTACCGCGTCTCCTCAGTCCTAGGATCAGGCGCTCACCGACTTGCTACCCTAGAAGACAAGCAGCTGAAGCATGCATAGAACGCGGATAAGCTCCGCAAGTTTTACGCTTAAGACCCTTTTGTATGCCCTCCATGGCACCTATCAAAGTGTAAACACCATCTTGCTCAATGAAATGAAGACATGAGATTCCAACGCGATCCCTCTATGTATGCAATTATGCTACAATTTTGTGATAGTCCCTTAACACGCTGCTGTTAAGGGGTGGGCTACAATTCTGGGGTAGTTCCTTAACACGCTGCTGTTAAGGGACATACCTGTTTTGTGTGTATGTTCTCAAATACATGCTCGTCGGCGATTGAAAAGTTTGCCTTCTAACACGTTGCTGTTAGAAAGCCACCCTCTAACACAATGTTGTCAGGAGGTTGCACCGTTTCAGGAGATCGTCTAACTAGCACGCTTACAACCAATTGTAAGGACTTGCTCCTAACACGCTTCTTTGTTGAGCTATCCCTACCGATAATCTCATAAGTCCCGCTTGACCTTTCCATTACAAAGAGTGTCACCCCGTGGTGTGAAGGGCGCACGACCCCCGTGGTCTCCCCTAACTAAGTCCTAGGCAGCTTGGGCGTCCGCCGCCTCTGCTTGGCGGCTTGCGTCCTGCTGGACCCAAGACGCAAGTGACGGCTTGGGCCCAAATGGGGAGTTTATGGATGTGCTAAGTTAGTCCCCTTGACCTCCAAGCTACTGCTACCAAGCGACCCCAGTCACTTCTCGCCTTGCTCCAACGCAGGCGAAGGCCAGCTGTGCCTAAGACGCTCACATCCCTCGGTAACATATACCTACGAGCAAAACAATAATACAAGCCAACGACATTTACAGGTCCTGAAAGGCATGCCCTCTCAGTGGGCTCAAGGGCGCTTCCCTTATTACATCGGGCATATCAAAGGCCTCACAAGCAAGGCACCCACACGTTTTAGGAAGTGTTTAAAACTCCTAGTTATCTCGCCACTAAAATTTGGAGCGGGAAGGAAACCTATCTGGGGACCAAGCATCTCTCATGACGATCATTCCCAAGGCTAAACCGCCCACCCTCGTGGGCTATCCTTATAAGGCTGGTTTGATCGGCGGCGCTCGGCCCCTCGCACACCGCTTATATTTGATGCCAATCACCTTCTTAAACATACCCTGAATGGAATGTAACATCATCATGACATTTTCATAATAGTGATAAATGCAAATGTAACCATGCTCTTGCATGGGAGGTTGTATAAGCCCTCAGGCCTAACTCGTTTACAAAAAAGAGAGCACTAAGCGACCTAGCATGATATCACTACAAAATCGCCTGGCGAGAACATGTCGGCAAAAGTAAATGCGCTACGCTGAGGCGTCACGCTCTCCGTCTGCGAGGGGCTATACGTGAGCTCTCGGCGCCAAGGATGAAGCAACGCTCTTCATGAACTTCTGCATGCGAGGGCCTCGGCGCGACTTCGCTCCCCAGGGGCGCCTTCTTCACCTCGGGAGTAAAGGAGCCAGCAGCCCTCGCGCCTTGCCTCCTTGCCTAAACCATCGCATAGCGATGGGAAATGGCGAGGGCCCCATTTATCAAAGCTGCTTTGTTGCAAAGGATCGACACCGATCCTTTGCGATGCAGGCGGCAGACAGACTCGCTCCCAAGGAGAGGAACCCACACCTCTGCCTCGTCACCTGATGGGGCTGGAGCAACTTTAACTCCTAAGCTCTCCAAGGACCTCTACGCGGCTATGGTGATCTCCTGGAGTTCGAAGAAGTGATTCAGCCGCTGCCAAGACTTGGTCACGTCCTCCTCCAAGCTCACATTCACATGGCGAATGACTCTAGCCTTCTCTTACAAACTTTCGGCTTCTCCTCGATGGTTTTCACTTATCTTGATGATCATGATTTTTCCTCTGCATCTTTCAGCCTTTCCTCTGCTAACTTCAACCTATCATCATCCAATGGCGGGGCACTCCGCCGAGCCTCATCTGCCGCCTCCTGAAACATCTCCTCAATAATCCGGGGGGCTTCATCCCTAATGATGTTAGAGATGGAAGTGTCCTGCGAGGCGTGCAAAATGCCGTTGTTAGAGGGTGATTAAAAAGCAAGTATTGGACAGAGGAAGGTAATAACCGTAAAAATACACGAAAGTAGAGATTTATAGCGGTACCAGTGATCCTTGAGGAGCCGAGAACTCTCAACGTCTCGTGTATCGCAAAAGAGCCATGTACTTGTCGACCGCCCCTCGGTGAGGCAGCGAATCTGTAGTATTTGCATCATCATCATCGATGAGCGGGACAGCGTAGGAAGGCAACTCAGTGGAGGAATAACTCGCAGCCTCATCACGATCCTTGTGCGCCTGAACCTCAAGGCCGGGAAGGGCCTTCTCTCCGCCGGGGCCCTGAACCTTGGGCAGCGCATCTCCCGCATCCCCAGTCTGTGCTCCCACCTCAGCAACATCTGACAGACAGAAAACATTAGTGGGCAACGAGCGACAAATGAACAAAGATGAATAAAGATAAAAAATGTGCTTAACCTTCATTGGTACCAAAGAGAGAGTCGAAGGCATCGCGATACTGGATGACGGGTGCCTCCGAGCCGCCTCGAGGGGTCGAGCCTAACTCTCCCTCCTCCAGCTCCTCCTCCATTCCGTGAACGAAGAACCTGGCCGAGCTAGAGTCGGAGGGAGATGAAGAGCTAGGGCCTGAAGAAGAGGATGTGGCCTGAGAAGTCCCATGGCTCTGAGGAGGCCCCCCAGCAACCCTGCGCTCGGGCTCAGTGGCATGAACATCGCTAGAAGGCTCCCTTTTTCTCTTCTGCAAAGATGATCTCTGAAGCGCCCTGAAATCTTGAGGCTTCTCCCCACGTGAAGCATGGCCAGGGGCAGCAGGAGGTAGAGGACGCCTCGAGGGAGGACGTGCAATACTGGAAGCACCATGACCAGAGTCACCTGCCAAGAGACGCTTCGCTGCTGCGGTAGGAAGCCTTGCTCCTGCAGCTGAAGGTTTCGTCGTCAACTGACCTTTCCGAGGAGGGTCCCTGGCAGAGCCATCCGGATCCAACACCTTGACCTTCTTCCTCTTCGACGGATCAGGGACTGGCTTGCCCCTGAGAGGCATCACCAACTTAAAGTTGTTGGCAATGCTGTTACACCCCCGACTGTCGAAGATGCCAACCTCCTCAAGGGCCTCGTACTCGGTGATGGTCATGTCCCCGAGAATCCAGTCAGCCTCCTCAACTGCTTTCTTGGGAGAGCGCACCGGCACTGCAACAAAAAATCAAAGGTTGAATCAAGCACAAACCACAAGTAAATAAGAAAACTGGCCAAGTCGCGCCTACCTTTGCTCTTGGAAAGTTTCAAGTAGTCGCGGTTCTTGTCGATCAAAGGGCTGACACCCAGAAGGGTCATCTCCTCCATCAAGTCCCGGACGCCGCTCCACTTGCGGACCTCGGATGTAGCACGAACGAACTCCCAGTCGGCATCCGAAAGAGGAGGAATCTCAGGATAGCTGTCCTGGGTAATCTTGGGCTGACTGCCGGTGTAAGAAAAGCCCTCCACCTTCAAGTAAAACCACTTCTTTCCGGGACGACTCCAGTTGTATTTGGTGGCATGAACAGGATACTCACTTGGATGCTGAATAGTCGAGACTAGCGAGCCTAGCGGTCCGAACCTCCCATTCAACCGCTGGAGATGGAAGAAGTAGTCAAAGGCCGCAACAGTAGGCTTCAGACGCTTGCCCTTGACTGCGGTCTCGCACAGCCACAAGAACACCCTCACCCTAGGAAGAAGGTTAGGCGAGAAGTGCGAGAGCTCAACCTGATAGTGCTTCACTAGCGTCCGGACGAAAGGATGGATCGGAAGCCCAAGGCCGACCTCGAACCAAGCTTTGAGCGCGACAGTGTATCCCTTCGGGGGGCAGGGGCGCTCACCTGGCCCCGGCCACCGGACGTCGCTCAACGTAAGATGGCTCCCAGGTGCCACAAACGCTGCCTTCTCCGCCTTAGTAAGGGAGGAAGGTTTGACTCCCACAAGAGCCGTCTCGTCAGGACCATCATCAAGGATATCGACTTCCTCATCAAGACCGTCGCGTGGTGGGTCAGTCCCGACCATTTTGGCTCGGTCCTTGTCCCCCCATCCTCGGCGGAAAAGGTCACAGTCCTTGGTCATGGCGGCAAAGCAAGCAAAACCTGCAACACCAGCAAGGAGAAAAATGGCTAAGTACTGCGCAAAGGAACGTCAGTATACACATGCAATTATATGGGAAGTAAAATTACTCGAAAGCAGCCACTCCTGAAAATCCTAAGCACCTTGAACGCGCGCAGCTATTATGCATAACTTATACACACACACACACACACATACATATAAAGAGACCAATTACATGCATGCTACTAAGAGTGCCACCGGCCAGCCTTGTGAGTATCGATCCAGTACTCACCATGTATAGGTCTAGTCCTGACCAGTGGAACCCCTATCTTCCAATGTTTTCACTAAAGCAGGAGTATACTGTGTTTGGTGCTCACCCTTCACGTCAAGATCCTACCAGCGTTGAGCACTTGGGCATTGATATGGGATAGAGACCAGCGATGGAAGTTTCCAATAACACTACGCTACCAAGACCAAATGACCATGCAAGCGAAGGGCGGGCTCAAGACACATGGGATGCCACTAAATTGCACCAAAGACATCCAAAGCTACTACTACGTTCCAGACCTACTATAATAACCAGCGCCCTGGCAAACCGTAGGATTGCTCTCCAGCGTCTATTCGTTTCCTGCGGAGTCCAAACGTCAAAACAACCACCCACGACCAGCACAGACACTACAGACGACATTGCAGACTCCAAATGAGACTAGAGCTGGAACAACCATACACGCTGGGAGAAATCGCAGACGCCCAGACATCGAAGAACTGGAGCTAAGCATCTACGACACCGACAAACAGACTTGCTATGAACACAGCAGTGTTGATGTTTGCAACTCAGAATCAATCTTGGAAAAAAAACACTTAACAACATTTGAGCTCCAAACACTTAAAGAAAAAAACAGTATGGTGCAATGACAAGCATTCTCAATCATATCCACCAGCAGTCAATACGATTAGGCGAATCCAAGAAAAATATATTTTGTTACTACTTAATCGATCATACACAAAGCAAAGAAAGCGCTAAAGCAAAAGTCACCCAACCCCTGGGAACAGTAACCGAGCGCTGTTGGCCTTTCAAAGTTCAAAGCAAAAATCACCCAACTCCTGCGGAGAGGGCGACCAGCGCCTGGCAAACCAACGCCACGCACCAGGCGCCACTAACGCATACAGCACTCTCACGGCGCCACAGCACCTCTCGCATACTGGTCGACTCACGGCATACTGGCGACGAAGTGCCTCGCAAACCAACGCCTCGCACTCTCTGGCAACGCACGCACCAGCTGGCACCTCTCGCAACTGGTCGTTCACGGCGCCACTGGCGAGCGCCACAGCATCCGGCGCCTGCGCCTGGCACAACAGGCACTCTAGCACCGGCGCCTGGTGGCCTCGCCGCGCCACCGACGCATAACGGCCGCGCCGAGGCTTCCAAAGATAAGCGCCACAAGCACCGGCACCGCACCCGTCGCCTCGGCGCCTGCGACCCCTGGCTTGCCATTTCATCAACGCCTTGTCGGCGTCCGCTTCAACCGGGCTTGGTGCACACAAGAACGCGATGGTGCCGCGTGCCATGGCGACCAAGCGGGCGCGCAACAACGGCGGCACGCTGGCGGGGCGCAGCAACACCAGAAATGCCACGCCGGCGCGAGGCGCGAAGACGGGGCGGCGGTCTTTGGCCGGCCGGCAGCGGCGCCAGAGGCGGCCATGCCGGCGAGGCGCAGCGATGCCGAGATCTTGCCACACTAGGCGGGCCTGGCACGAGGGGGACGCCACACAGGCAAGGCGCAGGGCGGCCGCGCCACGCCGGCCGAGGCACAAAGCAGCCATGCGAGTCGCCCACTCAGTGGGTCACCTTCGGCCGCTAGGAGCAGAGCTGAGGCCGCCAGGAGAAAAGCCGAACCGGAGAAAGCAGGCGCCATGCGCAGGACGGTCAAGAGCACGAGCTAAGGAGGGAAGAAGAAGTAAGGGAGAGGGGAGATAGGAATGAATCGCCTCAGCTCTGAGCTTCCGATGCCGTGCGGATATAGGAAAGCATTTCCTCTGGGGTTCCGATGCCGTGGGGAAATAAGGAAAGGATCCCATGTGAGGTGATCCAGGAGCTATAGGCTCTGGGTTCCGATGCCGTGGGGAAATAAGGAAAGGATCCCATGTGAGGTGATCCAGGAGCTAGAGCCTAGAGCCTAGAGGCTTCCCTGTGAGGTGATAATGGAAGGAAGAGAAAAAAAATCTTTACCTTGGATTCCTCTCCACACCGCTCGGTTCAATGAATTGCACCGCCTCCACGATGCTTTCGATGCAGATTGGAGGCGTCTCCACGGCGCCGGTTTGAGGTCGCCTCGGTGTATTAAATAGCTTCTATTGTTTCACATGGGGACTCTCTCAATGAACATACCACGTGTATAAAGGCTGGTTTGAATCAGGACCAGTAGGGCCACGTTCAAAGGGAACAAGCTTCTGTACATGCAATTTTGGTTATCGACGTCCGCAAGAAAGACACAAGAGAGGACTGCCTCTTCGTCATTTCCTCTGAAACGCTAAGAGGCAGGGGGGCTACTGTTGGAGAAATATTCTATCCCCTTGCTAGTGGGACCCACTCCTTAGGGTAAATACCGACCCATCAAGCCCGATAGTGTAATCACCTGGCAAAGACCATCTGTATCCCTCATTTGTACTCATAAAAGACTGTAATACCCCCCAATTGTATCCTTAGAGTAGTCAACCCCAAGGGGTATGTTGGTCATTTGTACAGGCTTGGGAGCCTATAAATACCCCTTTGTATCCCTCCTTGAGGGGGGGAGGACTCTTGAGCAATACATACAAGCAAGTCACCAGGTGAGCCTTCGGGAGGGATCCTCGAACCCCCGTAGGCCGCCGACAGGAGTAGGGCGGTCCTCTCGGACCCCTGAACCTGTATAAATCCCCGTGTTACGTTCGCTCTCGTGGACGAAGGCCTGTAGCACGGCCATCGTCCGCCCTCTCACTTGTGTTCGGTTTTTACACCGTCAACATGACTTATCAGCTAAATCGCGGCGCGGGTCGGTGCTTGAAGAAATGGTTTAGGTCAATTGAAGACGAAGAAGACGCCTTGAGATGCGTGCGTGAGTTAACCCATTGTGTGTTAGGGTTTAATGGGTGCCCTAATGGAATATTCCTAGAATCTAGCCTCCACTATATAAGCACTTGTGTGCTGTGTGCTGGATAAGGAGAATAGAGGAGAACGTGAGAGAAGCCCTTGTGTGGTTTTAGGGTTTTAGGAGAGCTAGGGTTTTAGGAATGGTTTTGATCTGATGCTCATGTATTGAGTTGTGTCCTCCAAGATGGAGTGGCTGTAAACCTCAAATCATCAATCATCAATCAATCCATGTATGTTCTCTGAGATGAGCTTTCTTTGTTCTTTTATTTATTCTTGCATCATGTTTGATGTTTTGGTGTTTTGATAATCCACTGTTTTTCCCTTGAATCCCTCTGTTGATCTTGCTTGCTGTGACTTGTGGGAGACCATCTAAGGTCATTTTGATCATCCATAGTCCACGAGCAAGGCTAGGATCAGATTTGGGTATTTGACCTGTTTTTGAACTGTTCTTCATCAAATCTGAGAAAGGTCAAAACTTTGACGTGAATCTGTTGAATAGATGATTGGAATAGGTTAGAGATATCCTCTAGGGATCATGTTTCAAGTTTAGTAGGTTTTTGGTTGGTTGAATCAAAAGTTGTGTCGATTTTAGGTTTGAAACTCTGCTGTCGGCAAGTTCGTCAGGATAATCGGACATACCGCATCATGAAAAGCGGTAGTATCGCGCATATAATGGCGGTAGTACCGATTTCGGTATTTTGCAGCAGAGGTTCTGATTTATTGTTGCTGCTTTTTGGGGATTGCAAAAATTGTTTGAGCTCCTATTCACCCCCCTCTAGTCGCCTTTCCGGTCCTACAATTATTATCTCTGAATAAAAGAGATGTGTTTGGGCCTGTAAGTCGCATACCTCCCCATGTGCACCCCGTAAGGCACAAGTGAGTATTTATTCGAAAAAGAAATGAAAATAAGTAAGGCTCGTTGCACAAAGTTTCACTCAACGTCTAGGAGTTGATTATGAAGAAACTTATTCTCCGGTCATGGGTGGAACTACCTTTAGATATTTAATCTCAATGACAGTAAACTTGAATTTAGAAATGAAATTGATGGATGTGGTAACTGCATACATTTATGAAATTTTTTATTCGAACATTTATATTAAGGTACCTGAATGTATCCCTATCCCGAACCAAGACAGAGCAAATAGAAATTTATACAGTGTGAAATTCAGAAAGTCATTGTACGGACTTAACCAATCAAGCAGGATGTGGTATAATTGCTTGAGCGACTTTCTATGCAAGAAAGGTTACAAGAACAATGAGGATTTTCCCTGTGTATTTATACGATGATCTCAAAATGGATTTTATATAATCTCAGAGTAGGAAGATGATCTGAATATCATCGGAACCTTGGATTAAGGAAGCAAGCTCTTATCTGGAGTCGGAGTTTGAAATAAAAGGTTTGGGTAAAACCAAATATTGCCTAGTGTTGCAGCTTGAGCATGCCCCTGAAGGGATATTAGTGCATCAGTCAACCTGCACTCAAAAGGTGTTAGAAAAGTTTAGCTTTGAAAAAACATACCCTTCAAAAGTGCCAATGGTAGAGAGATCTTTGCAGCAAGACAAGGACCCATACAAACATAGAAAAGAGGGGGAGGAAGTCTTGGGACCGGAATTCACATACTTAAGTGCAATAGGAGCACTCATGTATTTAGCAAACTATACTAGACCGAACATTGCATTTGTCGTGAACCTATTAACAAGGTATAGTGCAAAACCTACTAAAAGGCATTGACAGGGAATAAAGGACATCTTTCGATACCTCTAAGGAAGCAAAGATCTTGGTCTGTTCTTAGACCTGTTCAAATCTTAGGCAGAAGGCTTGAAAAGCCCCACCAAAACAACGAGCAAGAGCAGGCCCGAAAAACGTAATTACTGTTTAAAATGTATTATTTTAATCATTTTTGGAATAAAAACTAATATTTAATTTATTTTCAGCATTAAATAAATAGAATTCTATTTTTTTAATTGTTTTTACCGGGATTTCAGGCCGGGCCGGGCTTCCTTCGGGCCGGATTTCCAGTCCCAAGCCCGGCCCGGACATAGTCGAGCTCGGGCTGGGCCGGCAGGCCAGGCCGCCTATGCACAGGTTTATATGTTCTACAGAAAGAACCAAGATATGTCTATTAATGGCTATACAAATACCGGGTACCTGTCAGACCCGTATACAACCAAATCGTAAATAGGCTATGTATTCCTATGTGGTGGAACTGTAATTTCATAAAAATCGTCTAAGCAAAGTCTTGTATCGACTTCGATGAACCACTCGGAAATTATAGCACTGTACAAGGCCTCACGAGAATGTGCTTGGCTTCGGCGGATGATTCACCACATCCAGTAGTCGTGTGGATTGAATACCGCGTAAACCCCTACTATTATCTATGAAGATAATGTAGCTTGTATTACACAAGTGCAGATGGTTTATGTGAAGAGTCATCTCATAAAACATATCAACCACAAGTTCTTGTATGCTCTTGAATTGTAAAAGATGAACGGAATTAAAGTACTACATACTAAGTCATGTGAAAATCTTGCAGATTTATTCACTAAGTCACTAACAGCATATAGCTTTGAAAGATGCACACGAGGAATTGGAATGATGAGACATGGAGAAGTGCAGAATTCAAGGGGAGAATCTTCACGAACTCATTATTAAAACTTGATCATGAAGATCGAGTACCCAAAGAGTAAATCCTGAAGATTAAATGAAATTGAGTGGATTGTACTCTTTTTTTCTTGATGAGTTTTCCTAAAGTTTCTCGGCTAAGGTTTTTAATGAGGCAATCGTGCGATACAGCAGAACGTGTATCATGTACGCTTTGTCCAAATTTTTCCCATTGGATTTTTTATAGAGTTTTGACGAGGCATGAACATGTGAGAATGAATGCCCAAGGGGGAGTGTTTGGAAACCATGGGCTTGGCCCACAGCCGGCCTATAGGTGGATGACCCATCCAAAACCCCAGCAGTGTCTCTAGTATATAAATAGGGGGTGCTAGTCATTGTAAAAGGCTGATCATGAGAAGAGAAATAAAGAGAAGAAAAAAGTCCATCTATATCTCTGTGTTCAATCTACTATTTATCCTTGCATTGTTCTGTACGATTCTACGTTTGTCTACGGAGTGATCGATCGGACTAGACTCGTCAGCGACGGTTCCTTAACAATTACATGTTTGCCAATGCTTCACGGTTCCTTGAACCATTCCCAGCTTGTATCATCAAAAGGCAAAATTTGTTTCTTCAAAAAAAGACAAAATTTGTCCTTTTTTTAAAGGCACAGTCACACTCGCGCGGCAGTAAAACAAATGAGCTAAAAACGCGATAATAACAGCGCGGCGGGGAGCGATTCAGATGTTGGCCTTCGGCCCGCGTCGGGGCACATTCAAGTCGCACGGCACACGAAGGGCGAACACCCGAAGGGCGAAGGCACTCGACGCGCAATGCGGTGTGGTGGAGGGGAGGGAGACGGACACGGCACGATCAAACTTTTTGGGCCGGCATCCGCGCGGGATGAACGCTCGCCCGCGCGCCCGCGAGGAGAAATATGGTCCGCGCGAACGTTTTGGTCCGGTGTGGTGGTGCCCACGCTCGGGAGGCTGGACCGCACGACCACATGGGGGATACTCCACGCCGAAGCGCGCGCGGGTGAGAAATCTAGGCTACACCACTAAAGGTGCGTTTGGTTCGTGGTATGAGACTAAATATGATGGTTCTACTCAGGATATGAGGTCATTCTAGTGTTTGGTTGGATGAATGGTACCAAACGATACGGGATGAGATGGTTCCATGTGAGGGAATATTCCACTTTTATTCTGTATCATTCCATTCGACAAAAAGGTTGAACCACGCGGTTCAACGTTTTGTGCTGGCTCTTGTGCTCGCGCAACGAAGCTCCCGGACACGAAAAAATAAAAAGAAGACACTGTAGTGAGGAGGCTAGCAGATGTTGATGAATTTGCAAATTGAATTTAAATTCAAATCAATTTGTAAACTCAATTTGTGTATCATCTCATACAACCAACCAAACACAATTTTGTACCATCCCATACAACTAATCAAACGCACTGCCTGTACTATCCCATCCAGGATGATTCCATCATACCTGTACTATTCTATCTCATTCAACTTCATCCCACCAACCTAACGCACCCTAAGGTACTGGAGGCGCAGAGGATTTTTTTCCGCCTCTGTAGTGGATCATACCAGATCTCTAGTATCAGCTGGGATCCTGGACCTGGTTAGGGGCCGTTTACCCGTTTGGGTCGTGAGAGCGCCACGGGGATTGGGGGATAGCCAGGGTCCAGGAAAGTCAGAGTTGTAGGGATTTTTTTTTGAAACGGATAGGTTGTAGGGGATTTTAATTGGCATTTAGCTGTGATGGAAATTCTGACTTACTTGGTTTTTGTACTGGTGCTTCTGGAAACAACTAAGAATTATCAGAGAACCAAAGCCTTAAAGCTACGAGCAGGGCTAAGGCATGTCAAAGATGCGCTGACCTCGCAAGGTCTGAACGTATGCCTATTTTTTTAACACAGAAAATTTGAAGTGTCGGGTGCTCTATCCTCTAGGGTCGTCAGGAATACTAGTATGTCGTGAAAAATATCATATATGTGTATAGACTAAGTCCGCATTGTATACTTAGACAAATGTATATAAATGCCACCCCCTCTCAATATAATGCAAGGGCAAGAACGGAAATGCCCCTTCTTGCACCCTTATATAAGAAGGGGACTCTTATTCTTACTCATAATGCAACACGCTTACCCTTCTCATATTTTGGCCTCCTCTCCTGTTCGTCCCCTCTTGACAAAATGGCACATTGTACCCACTGTCTAGTTTTGTAACTACGACAGTTGGCGCCGCCTGTGAGGATCTGAACAAGAGGCTATTCAGGGAAAAGGGGACGAAAATATCCATCTTTTAGAGACCTCGGGCCGAAGGTCCACGTCACCTTCGCTCGGGGTTTCGCTCAGCACCTGAAGCCCACCGAGCGCATGCTCACAACACCTTCGCTCCACCTCCGCTAAACACCCAAAAGCTCACCTTCACTCCTCTCCACGCGCCTGCCTCGGGCCAACTCCACCGCCTGAAGCCCCCCTTGACGCCCCCTCACCGCGCACTGTCCTCCTCGGCGCTCCGCCTCCGGCACTGCCACCCCCCTGGCTGCCCAGAGCCCCCCTCAGCGCAGCGCCACCTCGCGCCCCCGACGCCGGCTTTGGGCCTCAAAGTGCGGTCCTTTCGGCGACTCTGCCCGCTCGGCCTTGGCGCAGTACCACCTCGCCCTCCCCCCGACACCGGCAGGGCCCCATCAAGCGGTCCCCTTCGGCGACTCCGCGCCCGCCCGACGCAGCGTCACCTCGCACTCCCGACATCGGCAGTCCCCTCGGCGACTCCGCCCACTCCGGCCTCGGCGCGACGCCACCTCGCGCCCCCGACACCGGCTTCGGGCCCCTTCGGCGACTCCACCCGCTCTGGCCTCGGCGCAGCGCCATGTCACGCCCCCGACACTGGCTTCGGGCCTCGTCGGGCGCGGTCCCCTTCGACGACTCCACCCGCTCTGGCCTTCACGCAAAAAGGGACATTTTCCTTCTTGCCCTTGCATTACATTGAGAGAGGGAGGAGCATTTAGGTACATTTGTCTAAATACACCACACAAACTTGGTCTAGTTTTGTTATTACGACAGTAAGCTCTATGACTTGTTATATAGTTTCGACTACGACAAGCACAGAATGGCGTCCATATCTGTGTACTAGCTCCAAGACCTCCCAAATTTGCTGCAACCTTTTCCCAAGCAACCAAACAAAATCAAACCCAAGCCATGGTTCCATCAAATAAAAACTAATGCACAATTGCACCACGAATGATACTGACAAATTGATATTGATCAGTGATCACCATGGTCATATGCAGATCCATCATCCTTGGTCCATTGTCCATCCATCAGATGCATACACGTTTATATGAATATGAGCACTCGAATCGAGGAGCGACACGAACGAAATGAACGGCGCACACTGACTCGATCGCTCCAAGGAGATCAATATCAACCCACCATTCATGCACATGCACGTATAACCCCTACGGCTAAGAATGAGCGGTACAGCACGTACACGCGCTCACAACTTGTCGCAGTGCACGGGCGCGAAGGAGAGCGTGTTTTCGCCGACGTCGTACACGAACTGGAAGTTCTGCTGCTGGAAGTTGCCGATGATGGACAGGCCCTGCGACCCCATCACCGTCAGGCACAGCGCGCCGGACCCAGAGTCCAGAACCATGTAGTTCTCCGCCGGAAGGTCCAGGTCCGCGCCGTCGAAGTGGAACACCAGCTTCGGCACCTCCACCTGGTCGACTCCCGCCGCCGGCGCCTGGAAGCACAGGTCCAGCCCGACCCCGGACCCGTCCGCCGTCGGCAGCTGCATCTGCGCCGCGAACGCCTTCTTCAGGGCGCGGTACCCCTGCACCTCCAGGTACGTGATCGACGTGCCCGAGTCCACGATGACGCCCCCCGTGCCGTCGTCCTGGACGGCGAACGCCGAGCTCGGCAGGGAGATGTGCGTCGAGCCGACGGTGAGCCCCTTGAGGGTCACGTAGTAGAAGGACGGCTGGCTCGGGTTCTCGATGAGCGGGGTGGTCTGCACCGACGCGGCGGCCGCGCTCTCCGAGATGTCGGCGAGGGAGCCGAGGAGGAGCGGGCTCTTCTTGGTGTCGTCGAGGGAGGTGAGGCAGTAGGAGAACTTCTCGAGGCCGAGCTGGGAGACCAGCGAGAGGGGGCCACGGCCGAGGCCGACGAGCCCCGCGCCCTGCGAGAACCCGTCGCCCTCGTTCGTGTCGCCGCAGCCGAAGGCGACGCCGGGGAGCTTCGTCTTGGCCAGCGTGAAGGTCTCGGTGGCCAGGACGCCCTGCGTCAACGAGGAGTCGCCGTAGGTGTACGTGTAGCCGCACTTGGACGCCGACGTGCACGTGGAGGTGGGCAGATCGCTGCAGAAGGAGCTGGAGCACGGCACGGTGGCGTAGGTGGAGGACGATGACGGGTCGAACACCGGTGTCGGCTGCTTGAAGCAGTCGACGCACGGCTTGCACTGCGTCCACACGAGGTCGCTGCCGGTGTCGACGATGGCCGAGTAGGCCAGCGCCGGCGTGCCGATGGACACGTCCATCAGGAACTCGCCGTTCGCGGCGTGGACCGGCACCTGCAGGTCGTCGCCTTCTGCGGCGGCCTTGCTCGACGACATAGGCACGCCGGTGGTCCGCGCGACGAGCCTTGACATGCGGTGGTGGCTCCGCCGCGCCGCCCGCTGCAGCAGCTGCAGCTTCGAGTAGTTGCCGTGCGCGTCCACGCGCGTCAGGTGCACGCCCAGGCCCTTGAGGTGGTCCAGGTGGGACGTCGCGGCTAGGTCGCTGGTGGTGCAACTGGCGGCGATCGCCATGGCCACCAATAGAAGCAATCGTAGTGCCTCCATTCTTTTCTTTGGAAAGGGCAAGAAGACAGACCTAACGCTTAATCCTTGTATTGAACAAAGGCTAGATTTATATTTGTTACCATATATAATCATGATTTGGTAGTTATAGTTAGGTTTGCTCTATGACCATACAACGGCGGATCCAGGATTTCCAGGATGGACGTTCGGAGTTACAAAAATATTGTCTTTTAACTTATGACATGTTTTAGTCATTATATGCTACTAAAATATATGTTACTAAAAGTCTAGAACTGCAATTGTATTCTTTACAGTTTTTTTATACCCACATTAAGCTTCACTGTAGTATTCAAAGCAATACTACAAACAAGGTTTATTACTATGACTCACAAATTGAGTAAATCTCACTCAATTTGGAAATTTTTTTTTCAATTTCGAAATATCTGTACTAAATGATCCATTCATCCTACATGATTTGCAATTTGTAAATCTCACTCAATATAATCCATTCACCCTCAATATCTCAACCTCATAGCAAGCATATTCAATTGCAACGAACCAATAACAACATGCCGCCCCCCCCCTAAAAATCTAGCAAACCATGAACATGAAGCACAACTACAGAGGCAGCAGAGCAGTCAGAGCTCGCCGCGCGCCGCCGCTCCTTGCGTCGGTCGCTGCTCCTACTCGGCGCTCACCCTGCCCCACTGCTCACTGTGCGCCCTGCCCCTGACGCTCACCGCACGCCGCAGGCTCCATTTCCGGCTCGGCGCTCGCTCCCTACCCGCCGCACATCACAGGGCTGCCTTGCCCCTGTCGCTCATCGCAGGCTCCATCCCCGGCTCGGCGCTCACCCCCTGCCCTACTGTCGCCGCTCCTTGCGCCGGTGCCGGTGGCTGCTCCTGCTTGAGCTTAGTCTCGGCGGTCACCCCCTGCCCCTACCGTTGCCGCTCGTCGAGCACCGCAGGGCTTCCCTCCCCTTGCCGCTCACCACACGCCGCACCCTCCATCCCTGGTTCCAACTCGGCGCTCAACTCCGCCCCGCTGCCTCGCCGCACGTCCTTGGGCCGCCACCACCACAAAGCGAGAAAAGGTGACGAAAGGGATAGTCGATAGGTTTAGCACTAGCGAATGGCGAGAAAGGGGAGGAAAGCTAGAAAGGGATAGACGATAGGCCCTTGGGCAGTTAGGCTGCCGAGTGCGAGTGCTGGCTATTGCTTGCCTGATCGAGTGGGCCGCATGGGACCGAGTGGGCCACGCGAGACCGAGCTAGAGTGTGGGTGGCCGGCTGTGATGGGCCAAATGCCTAAATCGAGATGCACAGCAGCACAGGTACCTGTATTTTAATACTTTCTAGTATATATACCTAATATACCTGGTAAATAATGGTTTTTTTTTTAAAAAAAATGGATATACATCTGTACACCCATATCCCTATACTAGATCCACCCCTGTGACCATATGCAAATGACTGTAATTTGAGCTAAGACGAGAGAGCTAAGACAGGAGAAAGAAGTGGGGAGAGCTGAGAAAGTGGAGACTAGTGGCCAGCTGAAGCTAGCAAGCCGGGTAGGAGACTGATGTATTGGTACCTAATTTGAGGCGGCAACTTTATCTCACTACTAGCTTCTCCTTGGCACTTGTTTGGTTTGTAATTTTATATATTTTGCCTCGACAATGACATCGGCCAAAATTTTGGAAGAAAAAAATGCTGATCTGCTGAGAGTAACGCATTTTTGGCGCAAGTAGGCCGTCGGTGATGTTTACAGAAGTAGCAGCCGTCGCAACTAAATAGAAAATCTAAAGTCTCGTTCGCACGGTCACCGTCCGAACGTGATGTCCACATGACACGTCGTCTCGTCCGGCCAATCACAGGCCGGACGCCCCTCCACGTACCTCGTCCGACCGGTCACGGGCCAGACGCCTCCATGTACCCTCCACGTCGTCTCCACCGTCCCCTCACCGGCCAGATGACACCCGTAATTAGCAAAATTAATTAGCAACGCGCTAATTAGCGCATAAATTTAGTTGCACCCGGCTCGTGGCCGGTCGGACGCGCCGCTACCCCCGACCGCAGCACACGCCCGTCCCCTGAATCCTCTAATTCGTCACTTTCATCGCGTCTTTGTCTATATGCATATGCATGCATGCAAGAGATTGGCGTGGGAGGGAATCTGATCCCCCCCCCCAAGCACCCTCTCGGCGTCTATTTAATCGCATGAGTGCGATTTCACTTCGCTCTCTTGCTGCTCTCGCTCAGTCTCACGCTTTCTCGTTATTTCGGTTTTCTGGTGACTTATTATTATTTGCCGCCGTCATTAACAGTCATTTCAGTAGGTATGTCTCTCCTCGTATGTTATTTATTTTTTAATTTTGTGGTTAGTAAATTATTTGTAGCAAAATTAATATTATTTAATTTATTAGTTGTAATTTTTAGGTATAGTTAATTAGTTACCAATTAATTAATTAGTCATAATTACATTATTTTACTCAATTCATTAGTCCTAAATAGTTAGTCGGAATTAAGTATTAATAAATTGGCGGTCATTAATTAGTCGTTAATACTTTAGTTGTAATTTTTAGGACGTGATTAATTTGCTTTCATCAATTGGTGGTAATTAATTTAGTACTAATAAATTAGCATTAAAGGACTGAAGAATAAAGAACAGCAAGATGTGCCAAATCTATTAACTACTTGCACTAGTAGATATTAATACAAGTAGTGATGTGATTTACCACAATGCATCTAGGTTGTGAGTTGGGATATGGGATTCCATGTGATTGTGAGAACTGCCCCTGTTTGTCTGATTACAAATGACATAAAACCTAGAACAATGAAGTTTATTTTGGTCCAAGAAAAATGGAGGGACTAGAAGGTGATTGTTGTTGGGGCTTTTCACTGAATGGTTTGGATTATGATTTTTCCTTACAGTGAACTGTTGCACACAGCAATGACTTCGTTGAACAATATTTAGATACAGATGCATCTAGGGGGGCAAATTCTTATTTAATCTTTGCTATTTGCGTGACCTCAGAATGAATGAGGCATTTTGACGCTTCCCCACAATTTGAATACTTGGACTTTTACACCTTTCGGTTACCTACCAGAAGACATGCTAGTAATATTAAAACAACATTGTGTTTAGGTTAATTGTAAAGAAAGAGGACAAGGGTCCAAACCAAATCAGAACAGACAGGCAACATAATTTTATTTTTTAGTATGAACCGCATTATTAACAGAATCACCTCCATCACTTCCTTGTCTATGCATGCATGCATGCAAGAGATTAGCCTTAGTTATTTTAGTGGCCTTAGTTAGCCCTAATAATTTATTTTTTCACTAATAGTTTGTCTCTTCCATGTCTCACAAACCATGTCTCTACCAGAGCTTCTAGAACACTTATACAATGAGAATCACAGGTGCAAGTCGTGGATCGACAGGACGAGGATGGCCCTCCACCCCTAGTGCTTCGGGCTGGGAGGGAATGCTGGGAGCTGGACGCTCGCTACGTCCCCATCCTCCAAGACACGGGCTTGT
Source organism: Phyllostachys edulis (assembly GCA_036346405.1). Lineage (NCBI taxonomy): Eukaryota > Viridiplantae > Streptophyta > Magnoliopsida > Poales > Poaceae > Phyllostachys > Phyllostachys edulis. Next base: position 36,384,243 of record CM070551.1, read on the forward strand.
TTCCCTTCACGAGGCTAGTCTCCGTTAGATACCATCTCACCCTGGACCACAGCCTGCTGTCATCACTTGTCGACCGGGGGAGGCTCAAGATGCACACATTCCACTTTTGGTGGGGTGAGATGACAGTCACCCTGCAGGACATCTTGTTCCTGACCGGTCTCCCGATCCGGGGTGAGCCATTTGTTCGAGGCCCTCCGTCGGCAGACTGGAAGGCTAGGCTGGGGAACAGGTTCGGTATACCTGTGCGGGACAGTGCCATAGCGTCCCTCGAACTTGGCTGAGGCTTTTCAGCCAGTGCCCGGAGGATGCACCCGAGGACGTTGACGTACCTCGTCGCTTACCTTCTATATCTTTTTGGTTCGGTCATATTTCCCATGTCACAGGGCGATTGGGTGTACCTAGCTTTGTCCGCGTCGCTGAGTCTTTGGCTGACGCGGAGGCTGGGGCAATGCCTCAGTACAGCTAGGGATCAGCCGTCCTCTGTGCCACATACAGGGGGGTTGTGTGACGCTTCGAGGCGCGACACCGTTGTCAAACCCATCCTTGCCTGTTGCTACGTGCTCCTGTAGCTGTGGAGTTAGGAGCACTTCCCTGTTGGGCAGTCGTCCTTCCACAAAGCAGTCCACCCGTACCCCGCGTTGCATGACCAGATAAACGGGCCCACCATGGACTACCAGTGGACTGGCACTATCCTACACTGGGCGAAGAATGGACCGATGAGGTGCTACTCGTTGTTCCATAACGAGTTCGAGTCGTTGCATGACAACGATATCATCTGGGCTCCATGGACCCCCAGACTTCGTGGCCTTGGTAGCGCCACACGGGCTGTCCTTGCAATGCACGCAGGACGCCAAACTTTGGGCGGTGACATGCCACCTGGTGTTTACACATATGGTGGAGCCTTACACGCCGTAGTGTGTAATGCGACAGTTCGATTTGTACCAGGTCATGCCCCCTCTCGACGGCAGGATGCCGCAGCGAGTCATCCACTTATGAGTCCAACTCCTGTTCGAGTAATGTTTACACTTCATACCTATATCATATGTTCTAACATCAATCCTTTCGGAATACAGGCAATCAAGGTTAGGCCAACATGCTGAGGACTGGCGAGCATTCCAACACGAGTGGATTATGGCCTGAACGGAGACGACGCACGTTGAGGTCATGCTGGAGCAGAGACTGTACGATGTATGGACAGACCATGAGTACATGTAGTGGTACGTACCACGGTCGCGCACCAGACTCGCCTGTACTCCATCAGAGCGTTCGGATCATGTGACGCACTAGGAGAGCCTAAGCCACTCGTACGATCGATACAACACTTCACGGTGTGATGACATCGTGAGACACTTACAACCTCCAGTCATTTCATTGATGATATTTTTACTCTTCGTTACTGAATCTGTTTTGTCTCTCACTTCAGTTGGAGCGGGTGTAGCGTAGCACAAGCGCATCGAAGACCGCCATCAGCAGCCCACACATAGTACCAGGGTTGTTGGGTGCTTTGAGATACATCTTTGTGGAGTCAAAGAACATAATAAAGAACATGAGTTGCGGCCGTTCAACGGAGGACGTCCTGCGCACCGGGCAGCAAGTCGGGGGACCGTGCTCACTTGCAAGGTCATCACGACCCAGCGAGACCGGCCGGCGTCGTAGCGCTCCACGTCAGTCATCCGCGGGCCAGATCGGTGGGGAGGTAAGTTACGTACAAATCTACATTATCTTTTTTGGTTATGCCTTACGTTCCGCTAACATCATGTCGTTCTCCCGTCGTAGGTCTGTCGGGATGCAACACTTCTGCCGTCTGCACCCCGTACACAGACTAGCGCCTCCCCTCGGTCATCTGCACTATACATCTGAGAGGTACGAGATTCTCAGTTTACGTCCATGCTATTTATTTTGACTAACATCGTTCCATCTTGCAGCCCTCGGTTGACCATGGGGTGATAGTCATCCATCCAGTGATGAGGATACAGGACTCCCAACTCCTATAATGCAGCAGTACACAGGGTTTGGAGCGTATGCGGGGTTTGGACCGTCCGCAGGGCAGAGCTCCTCTGGGTTCGCTAGCACACCGGACGTTCAAGGCTAGAGCTCCTCCGCACGACGAAGTTGTAGACATCGTACCTTGGAGGTGGACAAGTTCAGAGTGGATTTATTCGGTCCCTCGTTCGTGACTTCATTGCATGTGGCCCCCGGTTCAGCATGTCTCAGTAGGACAACATCGATGCTTACGAGACTCAGCTTCCTCCGACTCAGCTTGCTGGTGCACCTCCACTTACTCGACAGTTACAACGGTCTCCGTAGCCCCTCTGATCCGACAAGCGCTCTCCGGACCAGCTGACATATCCCACAGGACATGCTCAACGCAAAACAAAGACGCGGACGTAGACGCAACGAGCAGAGAGCAGTGACTCAGACGAGTGAGTCATATTGTATCCTATTTACCCCGATCAAATAGGACAATCTTTGTTAATTTATCAGTTTAATGTGGATGATATTCTTTAACACTGTATTGCACCACATGCTAGATTATATATTAATTAATTTGTCTCTATCTATCTTTACTATTTGTCTCGAGCTGGAGAAGGAGACTACGTGATTATTTAATTTGCGGTTGCTAACTATTTAATTTGCGGTTGATAACTATTTAATGTAATTTGTGATTGCTAGCTATTTAATTTGCTAACATCTCACACGGCTAATCTAGATTAATTTTTGCGGCATTGTGTTTTTATGTCTATTTGCATAACTTACAACAGGTCCTATTCTATGACCCACTGAATCAGTTAAGACAGCCACAAGAACCAGCAAAAAATACTTCATCACCAAACTCTCAAGTGCTCACTGCTCACCAAATTTTTGCGGGGGCTAATTAATTTTTACTGTTGCTAATCATTTAATATTGCGTCGTTCGGCCGGTGAGGGGACGGTAGAGGCAACGTGGAGGGGCGTCTGGCCTGTGACCGACCAAACGAGGGACGCGCAAGGGCGTCCGGCCCGTGGCCAGTCGGACGAGGCGACGTGTCACGTGGACATCACGTTCGGCCGGTGACCGTACAGACGAGGCTTCAGATTTGCTATTTAGTTGCGACGGGCGCTACTTCCGTAATAAAACATCGCAAACATGCTATTTGTGCCAAAATTCTAAGAGTAGCTAGGTGCCCTTTTAGGTCCAAATGGTTAAAGATTTTGATCACTGAGTTTCACTTTAGAACCTTCCTAGAAATTTTGCTTCTATATTCATGTTTAGATTCATGTGGATTTTATGCAAAGTCTGGTATTATTTGGCTTCTAAAAAAATGTACAGGGGAGCTAGGTAGCCAACATATAGATGATGCCTGAGTTGGTGAGCATCCGGCCGGTCCATTTGGAATTAGATTAATTGGCCCCTGTCCATGTTCTTCCAACAGCAGGAGTGGCCTAGCTGAGCTTGTTTCCCTTGCAAGTAATTCTGATAGGGATCTCTCTCGTTTGTGTGTAATTTGGTACACCTAGCTGATCAATGACCATACAGTTTCCTCCTGTTCTCTTCATGTGTATATGTACCTACAAGGCTACAATACTAGAGCCCCTGGGTCTCTCTCGCTAGCCTTGTGGTTGCAGAGGTACTTCTGCTCCAGTTAATACGGTCATGCATACGATACGCACCAACTAAAGAACATTAAAAATCTATGCTCTTTCTTAAGTTTCGTAAATAAGCTATTCTGATGAGGGCATATAGTTGTTCGGTTAGCAATCCGATCTGCTACTCTCCCGACAGTCGTCAATGGGTGTAGGTGAAAGCTACATTTTACAAACGAAGTACATCATCCTGACCATTTTCGTGATGATTGGCCCAAAGCATCTGCTCAGTAGATCACTGCCGTCCATTTTGCTGGGTCCAGCAATTGTGGGCAGGTGCCCAACATATGATGTAAGATTCCCAGTCATGATGGAATAGACGATGATTTCTGGGGGCGCCTGAAAGCAATGCGTACGAGCTCTGTGATTAAAAGTTGGATGGCCACGACCTGAAAGCACTAGGGTGTCGAAATAGGAAAACGTCTTGATACTAAACCATTGCGAGAGAGATCAAGCTTTCCTTTCATTACATTTGTTGTACTTCTGCGTGGAGCACTCGAACATTAACATGAGAGGCTCTCTCAAAAAAAAACATGAACATATATAAGAGTTTAACAAGGGTACCTATCACTACAGCCTGAAATCTTCTCATTTCTTAACATTCCGCTTTGGCTTTTCGAGTGTGTACAGGACGAAATGATCAAATAGCAAGTCAAGCCAAGCCAAATTTACCTAGCGGGTCCGTCGCCAATTTTATTTAAGACGAATTACTATCACGTTTGGCATTCCCAGTTCACAACATGATAGCTAAATGTCAAATCTGGATGTGATGTTACTCGATAAAATCCTGGTATACCTTCCCGATCACGCTTAACAGAGACGATGGGATGGGCAACTGAGCACCACAATTAAAAAGAAACGAAAAACTAGAAGAGGGAACATACGAAAGGCAAATCATGCAAAATTTGAGATAAGACAATCCTATGCACTTTTTCATGTTAAGACCCACTATTCTTTTCTTTCTTTTCTGAAACAAGGATAAGCCATGAGCAGTAAAAAAGAAGATAACCTATTCTTTCAGAGCAACGCACACCTATGCGCCTCCAAACACCAGACAAACTTTCGTTTGGTATTCCTTCTCGGAAAATGAGGAAGAAAACCCTAAAACCTCTTTTCAGCAAGGAAAATGTCAGCTCTACTCATGAAGACTCCCCACAATGCTGAAGCACTAATGGAAAAAATCTCGATTTGTTAAGCTTGACAGTCAGCCCAGACAGCTGAGGTGGGTGCCGAAACTCATAATGATACAGCCTCATGTCCACATGTTCTCAGCGCGGTGACAACACCAGTGATGTTGCTTGATGAATTCTGACATTAGCCCTTGCATTCCTCAAGCTTCTGCTGCAGCCTCACATTGTGCCTTAACTACAAAATAGTGGATTTATGTCAAAACAAAATAGTGGGCAAACATGGTAAAAGTTTACCACTACATTTCTGACGCACATTGCAGACCCTTTTGTTAAATCACATAGAACATTTGGTGATCTAGCATGCCTTGTCAGCAGTACAATGATTATGGCACCCAATTCATCTTACATGGCAAGCCATATCATCAATACATTTTGCTGATATGGCAAGCCACATCATCAAACCAGTCGGAGACAACCAATTGAAGCTGAAATGGAAATTTTGGGACCTGTTTTTGACAAAACTGAACAAATGGGGCCTAGCTAAAGTTATGAGTGACTAATGGAGACAAGTGAAATTTATTAAATAATTTAAACCCCTAAACATGTAAATTGTGCGTGGAAAGCCAAATAATTTTGATTAACTGGAATAACAAAAATAACAAAAACTTACACAATCAGCAATCTCTTCCTGTTTCAGAGGTGGAACTATTTCGTCCTCTTTCCAACCAAGAGATGTCAGGAAAGCCATTTCTTCTGGACTAGGTTTTTCTTGAGCAGGATAAGGCTCCTCTTCCCCTCCTCCAATGGGCTCAAACAACAAATTGGCTTCGTCATTATCAGAGTTGGAACTTGTGGAACCATCGTTTATATCTGCAGGTATGATGGACAGAGTGGCTTCAGCCTTGCCTGGCTGGGGCTTCATAGACACTACATCTTCTGTGTCAGCAAGTTCTGACGAGGAGTTGGCATCCCTGTTGTCAGCTAGAATCCCCTGCGACCCCTCATCTAAAACATCATGAGGTTCCGAACGTCGATTGATTTCCTCATTGTCAGAGAGGTGTTGCTGAGATCCCTCACAGGAACTACTCCCATTTTCGATACATTCGATTCCAGAATTAAACAAGGACAAACCAAGACAAGAGTTCTGCTGCTCATCAATCAAGCTAGATGAAGACTCACTAGCAGTGCCTGAGCCATTTAAAGACTTGCTCCGCAGCAAATCAAAGAATTTGTGCTTGTCTTTTGCACTTGCTTTCCTCTCACCAAATGAACCTTGTCGTAGATGCAAAGGAAGACCATTACTGACACCCTTCAGCTTTTGGTTGGCAATAGGCTTTTTCAGTGGTTCCACTGAAGAACAACGACCTAGAACAGGGCTCACAGGATTGCTAGTACAGTCTTTGGCGGTATTTGCAATACCATTCTGCTCACGGCTCAGGACTTGAAGGTTTCCTGATTGAGATGGCTTTACAAGCTCAGTTTTGACTAAAGTACGAACAGAGCTGCTAGAAGGCTGTACTGACAGTTGTGGTGCAACCTTGATGGGAGCATTAGAATCTCCAGCTCTTGCACCTTTGATTTTTAACTTATCCGAAGAACTTGATACCTGTAAAGTTTCTGAATGAATTAGCGCAAACTAAAATGTCACCAATTCAGCACCAGAGAACATCACTCCATAAATAAGTGAAACAAAAATAAATAAGAACATTCACTAAGTTCAAAAAAATATGCATCTGGGTGAGGAGAGAGGGAATATATTTTGAAGTAAAAAACACAGGAGCCAAATATATTCTGGGTGACTTCTGAACCACATTCCCTGTAAATTAGTTCAGGTACGAACTGCAAAGTTAATTAACAGATGCAGGAACCAGGAAAAATGCAAACATTCCAATCCCCAACATGTACACTAAGACCACCAGCCAACCAGTTAGGCAGTACTCAGAAAAATGTTATGCATTGCATTTGCATAAATGATTTTAATATAAAGACAGTGCAGCCACTATCAATGTTCATATAATTGCCAACATCTGGTTCGTGGATACTTGCAGTATGCATAGAACATCGGACAGTTGAACCAACCTATGACCCAATTTTACTATTTCGAATATGATAACTAATAGCATAAAACATATAATAGGATCAGATAATTTTAAGGTTGCTTACACAAGCAGATATTCTTGTTGTACAAACAAAAATGATGTGGCTGATCCACTAATTGCAATCGAATTCAAATAAAGTGTTATTTACGGGACAAATAAAGTGTTTAAAGAAAAGATGTTTAAGGATAAGAATTCTTTGTTTGTAGCTGTACTATCTGACTGCACAAGACTGCAGGAAAGTTGAATAAATTATATTTGTAATGTTTTTGCTGTCTTTCAAAGGACAAACTACTTACCAAACAAGATGGAAGAGAGATTCTAAAATCTAAACACATCCATGATAATCATACAAGACACAACAGCAAAAGTACTAATCTCGCAACAAAGGCAATATATAAGGTACTTACAGAAATTTTGTTTGATGAAGGTGTCAGAGGTCTTAGAATGCACTGCCTCATAGTTCTTTCTTCAATCTTCTGAGCATCAATCAATAACTGGGTAAGGAAAGAGAATGCACACAAAGCACTAGTTAAATCAAGTGAATGGAGTCAATATGTCAAAGAGGAAAACACAAATATCATATTCATTACACTACCTGGGGTGCGGTGGAAATTTTTAATGGTGCTTGCATTACTGTTTCAGCCATGCTTAATGCAGTCCCGCAGCTTAACACTTCCAGCTGCTTACTGGAGCCACCAAGTGATAAAGAAGAGGAAACAATGTTATTGCTTGGCTCACTAAGTATAGGAACTTCTGCTAGCACCGAATTCCAGCCATCGGACACAGTAACCAATGGTATGCTCTGAATTGGGGTGCTAATTCCAGGAGACGGAACTCTACCTATGTCTTGCTTTCCATTCTTGTCCTCAGAACCAAGGTGTGGGAATTCTCGCTCAAAGGAGATGCCACCAGCATCCTTTCTAGATAGAGTACCATTGTTTAAACTTACTCCTACAGCCTGATTCCATGTGTCCACCCTCGAACAAGTATGATTAAGGCTATCCTTTTCAGGTCTGCATGAGCTAAATGGCTTGAAGCCATCGCGCAAGGGATCATCTGGCGGACCCAACCTGCTCTCCCAATCACGGATATCAGAGTCCTTTTCACACACCCTGTCCCTGTTGCTCCTTCCAAAACTGGCATAGCCTCTTGACTTCCCTGTACCATCCCTGCCATGCCGTCTAGACCCACTTGAGCCTGAACCCCTATGGGATGAGGACTGTTGGGAGCTCCATTCACGGTCACGGCCTGATGATCGGTTTCTTGATGAAGCAGTCCTGCCTTGATCATCTAAAGAATTCAAGCAACAGCTTCTTAGCACAAAATACAGTAAGTTCGCAAGCTGGAAAATAATGTCGCTAACAGTCAATTCAAGCATATGGATATAAATGCTCAGATAAACCATGCAGCAATGACACCAAACCAATCGAAAAAGGCATAAAACAACAATACTTGGTAATTAATAATGGCACATCTGGAGAATACATAAGATCCTTAAGAAGAGCAAGAACAACAAATTTCACAAGCATTAAAGCAATAGTACTGAATAATCAGTAGCAGCTACATATAGTATCATGCTCGTACGATGGTTGCCCAACAATAGCCAAGTTGCAAGAAGCAATAAAAAGTGATTTTTACTGAACACATCAGCACAAAAGAGAAGTTCAAATATTGTCTCCAACAAGCTATTGCAACCAAAAGGGCATGCACTCCCCTGTGCCCATACGCTGCTGAGTCATCGACTTGTGCCGATGAACCTTGGATCCGATGTGTCCTTGATGCAGGGACAAATCCAGTGCACACAGTTCCTTCCAGCGCCTCTCCTCCAAACGGGGGTTCCGGTATTCAGCCTCACTATGTCCCTCCAAGCCCAAGTCCGTAATGCGAAATGATGGCTTGGTCATGAATTCTTGGTTTTAGCATTTGAGTAATTGCATGCGATAAGATTGTGGATAGATGACCTGGTGGTGAATAAGTTTAGTTACTCGTGTATTGAGTATTCACTTTTAATCATTTTTCTTCGCTCACCATTTGCTTAATTTATGTATGTTGGTCTGCCAGTCAAAACTTGGTATTATGGTTAGAAAGCCCGGATCTCACTTGCCTCTACCTTACGTATCCTTGCTTCTAGCCTTCTACAGCACTACGTCTACCCGTACATTGGACAGTTACCCTATTAGATGCTTTGTACTTAAGACTCTATAGATATGTGATTTATGTTGGTGGCGGTTGACTTTCAAGCGTGCTCTTAGAGTTATTTTTATCATCTCTTTTAAAATAATAATATTTTCCAATTTTATGACAGATGAATTCACACTATTGACTATTCCCCTCCACCAGACCCATCAGAAAATAAGAACATGATGACAACTTGACAAGTCTTTACATTCATAAAAACCATTTTTTCGCACGTAGTTTTAGCACGAAACTAATTAACCTTTTTAATCAGCAGAATTTAACTATTTAAAGTACATTAGAAGGCATATAACAAAGACCTGCAGCAACGAGAGGTATGAGAATTAGTCCCACTATATGAATTATGCATCTTGCCTAATATGAGGTTCTGTCTAATCCTGCTAAAGCAGAGAAATCATGTGGCGCCACATAGACTGCCAAAGCATTATAGCAACAGGGCTAACCGAGAACAACAAATAAATGTTCCCATACAACTCATACTCTGAACCACCAACAGCACAAGGCCCCAATAGCTCCAAAAAAAATTATTTCGCTATACAAGAATCTATAACTCAACACTTAGTGCAGTTAAATTGTTATACAAACTGAAAAACATTGGTTTAACAAGCACCAACGCGAGGCTGATATTTAAAGCAATGTCTTACTAACAGGATTCCTCGACAGTTACCACTTACCACAATTACTCTAAATTTATAACACAGCATATCGTAGCTGCTCTAGGTTTCATGCGACATATTAAATAAAGCATCTCACAGTACAAACATTGCCCTCAATCACATGCAAAGAAATAATGGTGCATATGAAGAGTGATTGTTCTTATTAGGTCAACAGTGAACATGAAAGCAGCAAATTCCTCACCAGAACTGCCCTAACTTCGACCATGCCTAAATGAAAAGCCGCTATTCAGCATAAATAACTGCAAGCTCTGATGAGATAACAGCGCTGAAACACTATCCGATGCCACTAGAAACATATCCGGTGCGACTTCTCACCACAATAACAATTAATCCCACAATCATCCTATCAACAGTGCTAGCCATTACATGCCACGAAACAGAAAGCTGACAAGGAATGCAAGCTAACCTGCTCGAGGCGAAATTCCAGGTCGGAGGCTCGTAGCGGAGACTGTGCCAGGCCCCCGCACCAACCATTCGGGCTTCAACGAGGGCTCACCTCGGTCCATACCGGGTGGCGTCCCTCACCATCTATACAAGCTGCTGCGGCAGCAGCAGCGTGCAGCGATCCAGTCTGGCACAAGAATGCAACACCCCCACTGCTTCCCACTCCTCGTCACGAATCACTCACGGCGGCGCCCGCGCGCGACAGTTCAACGGCGCATCCACACCCACCCCCTCTAGGGGGCAGCCGAGGCCACCAAACCCTAGCCTCCCAGCCAAACCCTCAAACCCTAACTTCCTCACAACACAATCTCTCACACACGCACGCGCAAACAAACAAACAAGACTTGGGGAAAAAATAATCGCTCCCCTCCTCTCGAATCGCTATCCGTATCACGCGTCGCGACGCGATTGATCAGGAAGCTGCCCGCTCGGGATTGAGCGCCTCGGCGGGCGACGACCGCCCTGCGGCGCCCGAATTCCTCGGTGGGTCTCGCGGGGAAATCTGCGAAGGCGGCGGCGATGGGAGAGAGGATTGGGAAATTCCGTGGGGATTTATGGGTATTCGGGGAGCGCCCGGGAGGGATTGGGAGCGCCGATTTCTGGAGGGGATTTACTCTTGTTTTTCTGGGAATTTTTGTGCCTCCGGTGGGTGTGTGAATTTCGTGGGAGAGACTGGTTCTGTGCGGTGGTGTACTTGTTCGTCTCGGCGGAGGGAGAGAAACCCTATGCAAACTGTGACTTTCCAGCACCCCTCCCTCTCGAGTTGGATGACGGTTTCCTATCTGGATTTATTTTCTTTCCCTGTGGATATATCCATCTCTCGATTGCAAATTGTTTTTTTTTTTGCGAGGTAAAATGACGGATTTCCCCCGGTGGATTTATCTATACCTCGATTGCAAAATGACTCCGCATTTTAATAAAATAATATTTCTTGATAAAGATGGGCTAATTTGTCTTTGGTCTAAAAATGACTTTACATTTTGAGCAAAAAAAAAAGTTGTAGTATGAGATGGAAAAAAATCTTTCTGTGTATTTTTAGTAATTTTGTATGGTTTTTTTTTCATCACCGTGTTGTTGGTCCAAAACTATAGATGGATTTCCAAAAAAATCATGAGTGCGTATAGGTTTCTTTCAATAGATGTACTGTTTTACATAGTTAGCTAAGAGCCTAAAACTTTAGAGTAAACCTTAATAAGCTTCGAAAAATACAATATATCAATGTTTAGTAAGCAGGTGTGACATACCGGCCCAATATAAGCCCAACCGTTTTTTGTACCAGATGCCTTTGTTTATTTTCAGTTAGATCCCAGCTTAAGCAAACCGGCTGAAAATAATAGCAACTAGAGCCTGGTGCGCGCATAAGCGCGCATGTTGCAGCTTAATGTATGAGGGATACAAAACATGCACAAGAATTCACACGACAATCATCACGAGAGTGAGCAGCTATATTGTATCTGTTGCGTAGCATTATAGGATATATAGGAAGCGTGAAATATTACAGCATAAGTAGTATTGACTATGCTAGTATATGTAGGTCTATAATATTACAGCATAAGAGTATAATACAATAAGATATCTAGAAGGATTGTTTATACAAACGAAAGAGCACTGGGTGGTAAAGCAGAGAACAAAATATTGATGTGTAGGGTAGAAGCAAAAGGCAAGGCTTGTTGGTGAAGCATAATGTGTTGGACTTGCTGCGAAAAAAACAGAAATATTATGTATCAATACATGTTGTGTTTGATGAGATAAAGTAATTTAGCGAGAATATTTATAGATGATGATTTCTAGAGAATACTTACAGCTAGCTGCTGCTCGCGGTGTCTTCTTTTCTTTTTTTAGTTATCTCAGAAGCAGGATTTGTTTTGGACGATGCGTATTTTTGCCTGGAAAATAGTTGTACAGATTGATTAGAGAATACAAGTAATTTTCGATATATTGATAAGGTATATAGCAGTATGTATATAATAATGAATAAGAGTACAAGTAAATAATAGATTGTTGATGAATTATTAGAAAGCATATATATATGTGCAGTTGTAGGAATATGTAAGACTATGAAGTTAGCAATATAATAGTATTATATACATAGTAAAGAAATATGTGCGTATTAGGGAGATGCTATGGTAGATGTAGATACGTACAAAAACAGCAGTGGAGGGATGCCGATTGGTTTGTATGGAGCGCAAAATGCCCGTAGTATGTTCTGTACTGCTGTATGTACTAATGACGCATTTTTTAAAGGTAAGGCGCATGTACTGCTGCACATCACGATGATCGTGATTGAAAGGAAATAATTGAGAAGAAATGGCAAAAGAGATATAGTAATTATACTGTGTAAATGTATAGGAATAAATACGATGAGATATTCACGTGTAAATAGTAATAGATCTAGATAATCTGAAACTATGTTTGTAGTGAACTGTACAATAATATTGGAGGATGGACCGTATATTGTTGAGGAGGCTGTACATTAGGATGTACAGATTGTCATAAATGCTGAAATAGGCTGTTCTATGTGGGCAGAATTCGGAGGTAAATAAAAGGCAAATATGCAATGACTTGGAGAGTGGCAGTCTGCTATACTTACATGGTGTCTTTTTCTTTGTCAGGATCTCCAAGTAAGTTTGAATCGCTGGTAAAAGAGGTTGTTTGATCAGGATGGCTTGCAGTTTGTATAGTCTGTAAATTGTAAACATATAGGTAGTGAGAGTAAATATTTCTGTTGTATACGTAGATCAAGACGGTAAGATAGATAATAGCTTTTTAGCCTAAGTGCAGGAACGAATTGCATTAGAGTGTCTATAATGCGTTGTAGAAATTTCACAATAACGTAGAGATGATATGAGGAGGTGCCTGTTCCGTAGTGGTTGTTGGCTGGAAAAGACGTTTTCTAGCTGGTGGTACCACAGTGTGGGACTCTTGGAATCTGTAAGACGATTAGAGTTGGATAATATGTGTGATGTATAAATGTAGACAGTGGATAGTAAATTTTGGGGACAAAAAAATTGAGAGAACTCACTCTATGTATCTCTTGCTTGTTGGATTGGAGAAAACGGCTGTCTCATCTAGTGGCTGTCCCGTATGGTGAACATGTATAAATATTCATATTATTAGTAGTGAATGAAAGCTTAGTAGTTTACAGCATTAAGTGTGCAATATTAGAACATACTCTTATGTACTGTAATAGGATAAGTATAAATACGTACCTCCGTAGTTGAAGACATGCGTGGTGGTGTGCTAGAAAATATTGTTTGAGGAGTATGAGGTGCAGCAGATGTTTCTTGTTGAACTGATTTGTCGCTGAGTTGTTTAGTTTGTTCAGGTAAACATAGAAGTTTAGAGGAAGATGACGTACGATGATCTGAGGAGAGATTTCTTGGTAGAGTAGGTTGCTTTCCAAACACTGTTATAATACGGTTGACTTGATAAGACTTCTTCGGACCGTGAAAGCTCTTTTCGGTAATAGTAATATGCCAGGTGTATTTTGTGCACACAACTCTAGCAATATCAATCGGTATTTCATCTCCTCCATGGTTAGATCTAAGAATAGCTCCGACTTGTTTACCAACTACTTGTTGTCCTACATCTCCGAATAGAATAAACTCTGATTCTGCTGTTCCATCAGTACCGATGATACAAAGCTTGTATCTTGTTAATCGCGAAGAAAAAAGTTAGGTAGAGCAATCTGAATTGTATAAGAACGTATATGTTAACAATCAAACTATACCTTGGTTTAGCGGCTCTACACGGACAAGATGAGCATTTATATGAGGTATTGTCTGGCATAGATCTTCTACTGCATTTATTGCACGAGAAAAACCACCATGTCTGACCGGGGCTTAGTCTAGCGATTGTAATAGTGCATCTAAGGCCAGCTGACTACATGTAGATAAACAATTGATAGTTACATTATATTTATGAAAGATTGATACAGAATTGTAGACTGAGGAACAAGCAGGAGAAACTTACTGGGAAATCAAACGGGTTTATGGCAACTATTTCAGCCAATGTTTTTTCTTCCATTAGGTCCGAAGCGCCAATGCTTCGTGGGATCTGATCGCGTAGAGTGATGCGAGAGACAGATTGAAAATGGTGTTGTATACTGTGTAGTAAGAAATCTAGTTAGATAGGCAAACGATTTATAAAACAGCAAGACAGTGATTGAAGCTAAGAAACTTGGAGATAAAGGTAGTTGATATGTAGAATGCAGATTCGAAGCTCTGTACCTTGATGCAAGAAGTGAAGCTTCTGGAATGTTTGGACAGATATGCCATCTACAGGCTGCATTTCCGGTAAGCCCTTCTTCATCTAGAAAAGTATACCATTTGTAAATAGATTAGAAACTATTGTATTGTATTTAGCATGTATAGTATAATACTTTAGATGACGCAAGTGGAACTGAAAAAAAATGTGACCCGAAAATAGGCCAGGAATTAAGGATGAAGAGAGGGTCAATGAAATGCAAGAAAGAATGTAAATTTATATGTAATATGAGTATGACAAGAAAATCAAATGTAGATCAGCTATGAAGTAGTAAGACAAATATATGTGATTGGAAGAGATTCAAAGTTTCACGCAATCAACGCTTTGCATTGACGTGTTTCAAATTGCCTGAAATCTTTTTTAGCTTTACCAGATGTAATAGGTAGGAAGTTCCTGATATGTTTTTCGATGAATAAAGTATAATTGCATAAGTGATATGGCAGATCATTAGAGGAAAGTTACGACAAACAATGCGCCTAAATAAAAGCTGCTAGGTTATAATTATAAAATTGTAGATGCGTACAAATGCTCCCACATATGATCTCCTATGAGGGGTAATTTTGAATAAGTAAAGATAGCTTATGAAATCATGACTATAACTTGTCAACTAAAGTTGAGGCATGTCCACAATAGAGGATTTAAATAAAAAAGTCATTTATTTAAATGAATGACTGCATTACAAATTGAAATTTCAATTGTGAGTTGTGAGCAGTTGAGTGCAGGTCTTCAATTGTGAGGGAAGCACACTCCTATTAAATTGATGACTTGTACTTTTGTCAACACATTGAAGGCTTGTCAATGCAAATATCTAAGAAATGTATAAAAAATTTCATTATGGCTGATGAAATTTTAATAGAAGTGGATTCTCTACATTAGATAATCACTAAGATTTTTTTTTTGCAATAAATCAATATAGGACATCAATATGATGTTGCTCTGTTAAATTTTTTTCTCTTTTAAGAAATACAGAGAGATTAGGTACAAGGGAAGCATAGAAAATATCATAATTTTTTTTGGTGTGATTTGAGCATGTTGAAGTTAAAAATTGGTATAACGGCATGCTAAAGCAGAATACTAATGTCGAAGTCTCATCTGTATTTTTGAAGCTATATAATTCGTACCAATAAATAAAGAAGAAACAAATGAACGCAGCATGGGTAAACCACTTCTTATTTGAAATCTAATCTTTATCGATGCGTGTGTTTTGCACGTACAAACTACTTAGGAAAACATGACTCATATTGTTGCAGAATTTGTTACTATAATTGTTTCATTTCCAGTCGTTTCAGCTCTAGAATAATAACATAATCATTATTTTTGGTGTCATTTGAGCACGCTGAAGTTATAAATTGCTATAATGGCATGGTAAAGCAGAATAATAATGTGACACTCTCATCTATTTTTTGAAGGTAAATAATGCGTAGCAATAAATAAAGAAGAAATCAATGAACGCAGCATGGGTAAATCAGCTATCATTTTGAATATAATCTTTACCGATACATGTGTTTTGCACGTAAAAACTATTTAGGAAACCATGACTTATACTGTTGCAGAATTTGGTAGTGTAATGGTTTGATATCCAGCCGCTTCAGTTTTAGCATAATAACGTAGTATAATATAGTGGTGATCGAGCAAACAGGTAAAAAAATTCGAGTGAAAGGTTCTGTGGAAGATCAAGTCGTCAAAATCTACTTGGCAGAAACTAAACTGTACATAAATAATAACAAAATCCACAGTAGATTGTGTTGTGGCTGATCTTGGATTTGTACTGCTATGGGCTACATTTTGGAGAGAAAAAGTAGGACGCATTTGCATAGGAATACTAAAGCATGCAGCAAAGAACATTAAAGAAATACGCAGGTATTAGGCTAGATGTAGACATGGAAAATATACTGATGGTGACAGTTAGTTGGAAACTATGGAGGATACTATACGTATTGTTTGAAATACAGAGTAAGTTTTGGAAATAAAGAATATATTAGAGAACTTGTAATAATAAAAATTTACATGGATAGGTAGAGACAAATGGAGAGCTTAAATATGAGTAGTAAATGTGCAATGATAAAAAGCAATGAAGATAGAGAACTAACGTCCGTATCGTTTCATCAAGACACCCACGAAAAGAGCTGTTATTGGTTTAAGTTGGCCAGCTTCGTAGACACCGTCACCTTCAAATTCTATCGCTCGCTGACCCCATAATGTGAGTTTAATTTCGTAGTTGCTGCACGTGATAAAATAGAAAGGTTTATCAAGATGGAAACAGGCAGATTATGTACAGTATAGAATGATGTGTGTAAATACAAAAGACTAAAGATAGATAGATGCTATACCTAGCGTCTTTGAGTATAATAATTCTTTTCATTGAAGGAACATTTTGATTCGCACTCTGGATAGTTGCAGCATTAGAAACGCTTACGATGACACCCAGGACATCTTTGACATGATCATATCATTAGATGTGAAGAGTAAAAAACATATCTAATAGAGAGTATGAAGGTACGTAGCAGTGGAAGGGAAGTATAAACTGAGACCTGCGCAAGCTTACCAAGGAAGGATTTATTCTCACCAACATAGTTAGGGAGATCAGCAAAAGGTACAAGACTATATGTATACGCTGGGAAGCTATCTGGTATCTGATGGACCTCATCTATTTCAGTGTAGTAAGTCAGCTTGATTCTATATGTGTTGTCTACCGGTCTGTATTTTTGTCTGGCAGGGCATACAAGGAATCGGCTAAGACAGTAGACGTGTCCTTCTTGGAGGATGTCTTTTTTGTGCTCGACATGCTCAGCAGGTATTTCTGCGTGCATAGCGGTTCCCTGCAATATAAAGAAATAGTTCACGTTAGAGAAGGCTGCAAGATGTAGGAAAAAAACGTATAGATATAGGTATAAAAGAATACGCAGACACAGTAGTATAAAAAACAGTACTAATTAGATGTGTGTCAGTTAGTAATAAATACTATGTAAAGACTGTTATAGATATCGAAGAGTCATGACCAAAGAGTAGTATGTAAGAAACAATAAGTACTTGTTCATCGATTAGGACAAGATCTAGGTGTTGGATATCACCACGATCTATGCCGCCACGGTACTCCCATATGCGTGCTACTCTAACATAGACACGCCAGTGCTTGCTTGTTGGGTCTACCTCAGATAGTAGACTGTACGTCATCTGCAGATAGCCAAAAAATATGATATACTGTGATGTACACTTTGTAAGTAACTTTTATAGGTAAACTGTACTACCTTATAGTGTGTAGAGTGTAAATATTCAACGAAAGGAGTTTTTTTTTTGTTTTGTGGGTTATTGATAGCGAAGTGTATATTGTGGATTTATAGTACGGAGGTGTAGCAAGATATAGTTTATTTGTATAAGAATAAGTAATCTGTAGTTCTGATACACAGAGAAATAGATATTACTATACAAGTAGAGCAGTATATATATCTAAACTGTACAGAGGAAAAGGTATACTGCGAGTATAACACAATGTAGTCTTTAATACACAGAGCAATAGATATAATTATACAAGTAGAGCAGCATATATATCTAAACTGTACAGAGACAAAGGCATACTGCGAGTATAACAAAATTTTGCTTTTTTTTTGTTTGCTGAAAATCTAGCTAGATTGATTGTAAGATTTCAGGATAAACGATATTCTTTGTTTTAGATCCACACGAACCATCTTCATTTTCGATAAGCAGTTTGAGGCCTTTTTTATTTGTAACGCGGAAACAAAGAACGTAAAGTCGACTGTGTGTAAAACAAAGCTTTTTAAATACACACCCACACTGGTGAAGGTTTGTCCTTGACTTTTATTAATGGTCATAGCATAAGAAAGTTTAACTGGGAATTGGCGTCGTTGTAACTTGAAAGGCCATTTTGCGCTTCCAGTTGTCAAAGTGATGCGAGGCAAATATACAGTTTCATCGATACCTGATCCAGTCATAATAGTAGCTTCAATCATAGACTGGCCGAGTTTTGTAACTATAAGACGTGTTCCGTTGCATAAACCAGCAGATTGATTTAAGTTTCGTAGAAGCATGATCGGAACTCCTATCTTAAGAACAAGTTTATGCTGGGGAAAATTATTTGTGTTTATAGAATTAAGAAGCTCAATCGGATAGAGAAGATCAGCATTAGCCGGTGCGTCAGCGGACTTAGATATAGTATCACAGCTTAGATATTCTACCTCATCACCGGGTATTTTAGCTAAAACAAAAGAGTTTATCTCATCAACAACCTCGTTAGTGGGCGATAGTATAGCACGGTTGCAAAGGTACTGTTTTTCTGAAAAGCATTGTTGTAAATTATTATATATAGAATCTGTTATGGCAGCTATCTTGTCACCTTCTGTGATAATAAGGAATTCATGAGGGATTTCTATCCAGAATGGTTCGGTGTCGCCTGGACAAGACGTTACAGGTAAACGGCCATCACCAAGGTCTAGTATCCATTGACTAAATGTACATTCATTATTATTGATAGGCTGTGCGATATTTGTTGACGAAAGGCGCATATTAATATGCAATGATAGGATCTGCACTTTTTTCCATAGATCAGAATTTGTAACCGTGGCATTGACAATTTGAGATCTAGTACCACCTTCAATGACAGGTAAAATTTGTCGTAGGTCACCCCCAAGTACAAAAATCTTGCCCCCAAATGGTAAATCTGAAACATTAAGATTCTCGCTGGATAGTATATCACGGAAAGTTCGATCTAATGTTTCAAAACACTGTCTATGGGCCATTAGAGCTTCGTCCCAGATAATAAGGGACGCAGATTTTATTAGATCTGCCAGCATAGTGCCTCTTTTTATATCACAGACACTTGATTCGTCTATATCTATTGGTATTTTAAATCGGGAATGTGCGGTTCTTCCTTTAGGCAAAAGAAGAGAAGCGACGCTAGAAGAAGCCACAGTAAGAACAATAGCTCCAGTAGATCTTAAGTACGTTATAATTGCATTCCAAAGAAACGTTTTCCCAGTCCCTCCATAACCTGATACGAAAAAGAAACCTGGTAATTTGCTTTGAACTCGTGAAACTATAGTCTGGAAGGCATTTTGTTGGTCGAGATTAAATTTCTTGCATAAGTTTG
The DNA here is from genome assembly GCA_036346405.1 of Phyllostachys edulis. Lineage (NCBI taxonomy): Eukaryota > Viridiplantae > Streptophyta > Magnoliopsida > Poales > Poaceae > Phyllostachys > Phyllostachys edulis. The sequence continues at coordinate 36,403,783 of CM070551.1, forward strand.
TTGATTCTATAATGAGATCTGAATGATTATCTGTGAGTTCATCGTCTATCATTGTATTAGCAAGAGTAAATGTGGAAGGTGAGCTTTTGCTAGGCAAGTTGAAGGAACTTAATTTTGTCCCATTTCTTGCAAAGAGAATGGACAACTCATCTAGCAAATGATCCTTAAGTTCAGAGGTAGTCAACAAGTAAGTTGGATTACGGATGGAGCGTCGTAATCGATATTGTAAATCATCAGCCAAGTCAAACCAAACCTTATCAAATAAAGCGTGTTCATCACCTATGTCACAGAACAGCAACATCGTTACAAATAAATGACGAAGTTGATGGGGTGTGGCCCATGTAATTGCCTCTGAAAAAGCGCTGTACCATTCACTATCGTCTCCTAACAAACCACGAGCAGCACATGCTTCTTTGAATGTGCTAAAGACAACACCTTGAAATGTCCGAACATGATCGAAATTCTGTGCTCCCTTGACCACCAGTAGAAGCATTCTAAGAAAGTATCGTTCACCAGCAGAAGGGTGCACAAAATACAGACGTCCTATCTTGGTCCCACTACGTCTTTTGTGCCAACATCTAGCCTGAGTGTCCCATCGCCACATAGAAGGGAAACCACAGTAAGATAAGGAATGAGCCTCAGGATAGATTCTATTTGCAGTAAACCATTCAGTCAGTTGGGTTTTCGCTAGAAAAGAATTGTTAATCAAAGATGTTAGGCTGGTATTTGGATGCAGGCTAATATTATTGAGCTGAGGTAAATGGACAACAAGACGTTCGACAGAAGGATAGTGTCTATGAATATCATAACCTAGGATTCTCCACACTGCATCCTGCTCGCATATGTATCGACAATCTAGATATTCTTTAACCTCGTTAACAGTAGATGTTGTTGGGTCACAAGGTGTGTCCTCGCCTTTCTTGAATTTTTCGAGGTACATTTTCGCACAATCTTGGCCTTTAGTAACGTATTTGAAAAGATATCTAAGAACATGTGTTTTATTACACCATTCAACGTTTATATGTGCTGAGTATTTTTTTAGGAGGAACAAATTATGTGGAACAACCCATCTATTGTCTAAGCGAATATTTCCTTTAACAACGAACCGGTCGTTGTTAGGAAGTTTATAAAGAGCTTAAACCGTCTTTGTCGATGGATGTTTAAATGCTAAAAGGCTTTGGATAAAATTTAGAACAGAGCCGCTTTCATACAGGACGCTGCTGTTGAGGAGACCACAAGGACCGTGCATCATATGTTCAGAAACTAAGATATATCCTAAAGGGTCAGCAACTGGATCAGGTATTTCAGCACTTACAAAAGAATCGATAAGGACTGATGTTGGCTCAGTAGTGTCGCGAGTGAGCCAAACAATGATATGGGCGTGTGGGAGACCACGCTTTTGGAAATCTATGGCGTGAAGCACTGTAAGTATGAAGAGAACACGAATTAGAATAGAGATGGCTCAAACAAATGAATGTTATGGAGCATCAGAAAGAGGTTGTATTAAGAGAATAAGATATAAGGGAAATAAGCGTATACTTACAAGCGTCAATAGGACCGAATGCACTACCATTCTTGATATCTTCTAAGAGTTCTTCTAGTTTCATATTGTAGACTCTATCGATAATATCAGCTCTATCGGTAGCGCGTTGTCCAGGCTCGAAATGCAAAGCATCGGAAATTTCAGTCCACTTGGGATTGCACGTGAAGGTAATAAATAGATCTGGAGGTCCATATACGCGGCATATAGCGATAGCATCATGGTAATTCTGGATCATATAGCGTCTTCCACCAGTGTGGCTCGCTGGAAGCACTATACGTTTGCCGACATCGCTGCTATCTATAGAACCAGAAGCAACAGCATCGACAACGCCTTGTAAACTCTCGACTCTCAATTCGTTTTGATGATCTAGTATATACTGAAGACGACACTCATCCACACATGCTCGAGCATCAACTTTTATCTGAGACGACAATCGACCACAGTTTAGGTAAGGATTTGTTTGGTTCTTTCTATAGTGGAAGAAATATCTAAAGTAATCCTGCATAGTAACTTTAGAGCGGATATGCTGATCGGTGGGATCGACATCGATGTAAGGAACGTCGATCTGAAAGCCACGTTCGCCACATGGGAATAGAAGCGGGTATTGTAGAGCCATGAATGCAGGGTGTAAGGGAGATATTCTCTGCAAGTCTCCAGATCTGTTATGAATTACGATATCTCGTTTATAAGTCTCAAGCGAGAAATCACCTACGACCAATAGTGCAAGTTCGTTACAGCTAGGTAGATTGTACTGCACTGGATCACCTGTTCTAGCACCGACAATTCTAATTCCAACAGAATCATCGCCTGATGCACGCAAACAATCTCTAGCAAGGCGGAATTTCTGAACCAATGGATTGTGCTCGTCAAGCATATGCATAAGAGAGGAGACTATGTGAGGATCTAAAGAGCCCTCGGTTGTTTCTGAGGAATCTAGCGCACGTATTCTATTGCCGACCTCGTTCTCGGTGTCGTATATGTAGAGTTCAATAAATTTGGGTGCAGTTTCATCATGAGGGACTAAAGAACCAATGCGATGATGCACTTGGCCACATATACTAAACACATATGGTCCTCTAGAAGTATTCATCGATCTATCTATCTTAGCGCCCATTGAAGTGAAAGCAAACAAACAGTTGTACTGACGAATTTTCTTTAAGAAACCTCTACAACGAGCATCACCATTGAATCTCAGAAGGTCAGTCAAAAAAGGAGGAGGTTGCCTAAAAGCTGGTAACGAAACTCTGCCACCTTTGCAGCAGTTGTTATACACGAACCTTTGAGACACGATGGATGTTTGCTTCTTTACGCACTCACGAAACCAAAAGAAAGCACCGCAGTAAGAACATTCGTGATCTGGAGGGCCATAGCATGATCTACCTGGGTAGGTGGCTTTTAAACAACGAAAAAAAATAAGAAAAAGAGAGAATAAGAGAGCTAAGAATCATGAAAGAAGAGAAATATGTAATCTATAATCTAAGAGTGTGTAATCTATAATCTAAGAGTGTGATATACGAAGTGCTAGCAGCTGAAAAGTTATGGAAATATGTAGATAGAGATACCTTTAAGAGCATCAATGTACTCAGGAGGAAAACGAAGTGGATAAATTGTTAGGCTATGATCAATGAGAGGACCTGGCTCAATAAGAGCGCAAGAAAAAAGGATCAGCATTTGAGATGAAGAGAGGTATTTTGTTCTTGCTTTTCAGGAGGAAAATTTGGTAGGTAAGAAGTTATTTTTATTAAGTAGCTAGGTAGGGACGATAGCGAAGAAGTTAGACAAGGAAAAGCAGCTATGTACCTGATTGGACCATGCGGCGCTGTGAAAGTATTCTACGACGCTTGTCTCTATTTTGTTTTGCATTGGAAGAAGAGACGCGGTAGGACATGGCCGCTCCTAAACAAATATATAAAGCGTAACTATAAAAGAGTGCTTGAGTAAAGAGGAGAGAACGTATAGATAAAAGGAGGAAAAGGTGAGCAACGTGAAGAGCGTACGAGATTCTGCGCGAGAAGTACAACTTTAAGATATATCTACAGTGTTAACACATGAAGAGAATTAGATAAGCATAAATAGATTAGATTATAGGTAGTGAGAATACAGACATGTAATTGAAGATGGATATACATGGAAGGTAGTGCAAGCCAAGCGAAAATACACATACAGTGGGTTTTTTTTTTGGAAGATGTTGAGGAATCAGCTGCGTTAGTTGTTGTATGTGAAATATTTTATTTTTACAAGTTTTTCATTTGGCTATATGAATTTCTTAATTCTTAAGCAGTGATTTGTCGTAGAGAAGAGGCTATTGTATTTATCTGACAGAGCTAACTCGTGGTTGAGTTGTATTAAGCCATACACAGATAATCAAATAACACCAAGAAACATAGAGATGCAAAAAGATACAAATCCTACACTATCTGAGTCTCTCGTGCTCAGTTACGCTTGAGATCCCGTTCTCAAGACCGCCCAAACCACGTGTTTGGGACCGCTCAGAGCTTGCCTCTAAGTGCAACCTACACTACTCTGGATCCACGCGTCCAGATACGCTCGAGATCCCGTTCTCGAGACCGCCCAACTACGTGTTGGGAAACGTTCAGGACTCATTCCTGAATACGCCTAGGATTTCGCTCCTGGGTACGCCAGAGCTACACGCTCGGAGTGCCACGGACCACTCATCCGGGAAAAATGATGTGCAGAAGCGGGATAAGGTATATTTTTATTGGCTAAATGACTTTCTTAATTGTTAAGCAGTGATTTGTGGTAGGGAAGAGGTTATTGTATTTATCTGACAGAGCAAACTTGTGGTTGAGAATAGAGGCATCTAAAGACATCATTAGTAGCACGAGGACTCTCACAGACTATATTGGCAAGCTAGATATAGAAAAGCATCGTAATAAAAGGTAAGGAAGAATAAGTTATACCGCTCAAAGCAGATATCTGGAGGAAGCAGATTGGCAAGACGAAGCACAGAGGCAGTAGTAAGACCTGGGAAAACAACAGTGAAGCCAAGTGATGAGAAATACAACAACTATTTGCTCAATGAGCAAGGCAGATCGAAGGCAGTATACAGCAACAAAATAATTAGGGAAAACACATGCAGTGAATTGAATAAGGAGTAAAAATATAAATATAGAGGAATATCAAGAGTAAATATAAAGATGGATATACACGTAAGGCAGTGCAAGCCAAGCGAAAACAGTAACAGGGGAAAGCAGGGGGAAAAAAGAGAACTACATATACCATTTTTTTTGAAGTGGACACATCTAAATGCAGAGATATATTATACACGTATGAACTAAATAGATAAAGAGAGCGTAACTATAGAATCGTAATCGAGTCGATAAATGTGACACAATATAAGGACCGAAGAAATAAACGTAAATAGGAATACAAATACGGACTGGTGGAAATTGTAGTCAGACACTAACATAGCGAAAAATCTTATGGAAAAGCGTTTAGCATAAGTATGATGCACGCGAATCTAGCTAGCTAATATATGCCGAATAGAGGCATCTAAAGACAGCATCAGCACAACAGGATACAATAGTATTGGCAAGGCAGAAATGCAAAAGTAACATACAAATAGAGGCATCTAAAAAAATCATCAGTACCAACAGGATACAGTAGTATTGGCAAGGCAGATATGGAAAAGCAACATAAGGAAATGTAAGCAAGAACAAGTGGTACTTCGAAATGCAGATATCCGGAGGAAGTAGATAGGCAGGAGGAAGCAGGCAGCAACGAGAGCTGAAAAACCAACAGCGAAGTTAAGCGGTGAGAAATTGAAAGATGTGTATCTATCTGAATAAGTTAATAGGTAGGAGAATCAATTTTGTCCATGTTTGCTTCGTGCAAGCTCCGGCAGATGCATCGAGGGCCAAAGTGCCCAAAGACCGTGCAAGGCTTGCAAGTCGAGCTCGAGCGACACAAAGAGGTGAGGCGATGCCCAGAGGAGAAGGCGGCGGCCAGGTAGGGAGGGAGGCCGGAGGTGGCAGCATCAAGAAAGAGAGGGAGCGCCATGGGAGAGTGGAAGAGGAGAGAAGTTCAAGGAGAAATAGAATGGGGATAAAAAGAAAAGAAATGAGGAGGAAGAAGACCAAGAAAGAGATGAAGCACTGGGGTCTGGCTCTTCTCGGTTGTGAGCGGCGCTGCCTCCGGCTCCGCTAGGGCTCGACGCCCGCCCTGCGCCACGCCTCCCTGTGTTGGCTTCTGCCACTCTAGCTAGCTGGTGGTGCCGCTTCAGGACGATCTCCCGGCCAGGCGGTTTCCTCTGCAGATCCGGCTCGAATCGGCCCCTGGGGCTTCTCCGCGGCTGGTCGCCGGCGAGTCCGTGGCCTTGTGATCGGTGAGCTCCGGCTCGAGGCGGTTCCTGGCCCGTCTGCGCGCCCGGTCGCCGGCGAGGCTACGTCGCTCCACTCGGCCCACAGCCGCCTGGCTTCTAATCTTGCTCTCCCCCTTTCTTTTTTGTGGCAAAGAATGGGAGAATGGGAGGATGGGAGAACGGGTCAATAAGCTTTTATAAAGAGCGATAAAAAGTGCGAAAGATAAATAGCGAATCGAGAAAATCGGGGCTTACAGCGGACGAAGCAAGATCGCTACAGCTGGTAGAAACACGACGGACGTAGAACGCGCTGAAGGGGCGTGAAATCTGAAAAGACAAGGAACTACACATATGAGCTAACCTGAAGAAAAGGATGTAAAACGTAGTAGATAAATCAAGAACGAGTATGGCTGTAACGACTGGATCGAAGCGAGGAAACGAGCACGAGGCAAAAGGAGAGGCGGCACGCACAAAGTCCGCCGACAAAATCGGAAGAGGAACGAGCAAAAGAAAGAAAAAGGGAAGAGGAAGAAGCACTGCGGTGGGTGAGGCGGAGAAAAAGGCGATGAGTCCCGCTGTCCCAGGGCAAGAATCGAGGCGGCACTGTTCCCCGGGCAAGAATGCGAGGCGGCGTTGGAATCCAACGCCAAGTAATCCAACGGGCGAACTGAAGCGGCGCGCGATCGGACGGCGATGAAGCCATGCGTCGACGTGGACCGCCCCTCCATCGCCCCTCCCGGCCTCCTTTCATACCTTTAGGATTTTCACCCAAAAAATATGGAAATAATAGCAAGAGGCTCCACCTCCGACCAAGCATCGCTCAAAGCACGAGGTGTCCAGTGATTGGGCTTACACAGATGTTTGGTAACCAGGAGCAGTAAGAAATATTGAAGGTTACCGGATTATTTATTTCACTCGAAAACAAACTTTACACGGTATAATTATTTACAAATTAGACAATCATGGTACATTATTGCAGTGTTTTAAAGGGGGGCTAGGTGGTTGCCTAGGTGCTCGGCCCCACCCTGCCACTGTGATTTTGGAATAATCGGCTAGCTAGGTGGAGTAGTGCGGTGGGCTAGACGCTATGAAGGCGGCTAGGTGAGGAAGAAGGAAGAGGAAAGGAGCGAAGAGGAAGAAGACAAGGAAGAGAAGAGAAGCACCTGTAGAGATGCCCTTATATGTTGTTACTACCACAGCTTTATTTAATTGCGCATTGTAGATAGATGGTCTTCCATCTTCCTGTCCCGTCAAATAGATCGGTTTCTTTTTCGTCGCTCAGCAGATCGGATCTATTTCTTTAGCCTCTTTCTTTAGCCTCTTCTCCATTGCCGACCATGCCTGCCAACCGTGATTGACTGTTGTCTCATCGAGTTTCTTGTTGCCATGTCCGTTGCTCACATCCTTTTCGGATGCATGCACGATGTGCTATGGCTTCTTGTTTCATTTTTATTTCCTCCTGTGTGATCCACGGGTCCAGGCATTAGTTGATTCGCCGCTGCCATGTTTGTCGCCCCGAGCGCCGCGTCGACTTCGTTGATTAGCTCCCTTCGATGCTTCTCTACTTCTTCGCTTCTGGTTAATTGTTGCCACGCCAGCACGTTTTGTGCTCTTGGTGCTGATTCTCTTGTCGTGGTCGCCCTCAAGATATGGTTGCATGCATGCACATGTCTTCCAATCACGTCTCTTTTTTTTTTGAGTTTTTGGCGCATTTGGCACGGTTAGCGTGTGAAACTGTGAATTAATGAAAATAGTCTCATCTCCGAATCAATTGCAAAAATACCATCACGGACAAGCGGGGACACGACACATAGCTTGTCCGTACCCCTAGGGGACGGACTTGCCTCTACCGTGCCCCTGGGAGCCGAACATGCCTCCACCGTGCCCCTGTGGCGTGGAAAACCCTCGTCCGGCCCCAAGGAGCGTGGATTCTCTCTCCTCCAAAAAAATATTGTTCATGGGAATTTCTAAATATAGCAAATGAGCTCCAAAAATTATGATTTTTTGGAGGCTCATGACATAGCGTACTTGCTTATGTAACTTTTCTATAATTTTATATGCTCTGCATTTGTCTCGACAATTCATTTAAGGCTACTATTTGTAGGAGTTTGTAAATATAGAAAATGAGCTTAAAAAATTATGATTTTTTAAGGCTCCTTACACGTTTTACTTGCTTGTGTAGTTTTTACAGAATTTTATATGTTCTAAAATTGTCTCGAAAATTAGGGTTTCATAATTTCATGTGAACGGTTATCAGGTGTTTTAGGGTTTTGTGAATTAGGGTCCAAGTGCAACAAAGGCTACGCGTTTGTCAACATGACAACGGCGACAGCGACGTGTCGGCTCCACACCTTGCTCTAGGGCCACCGCTAGGAGGCTGCGGATCTAGGAAAATGTGCGATGTCGTGCACGCATGCAAAGAACAATTAAAGTAAGCTTAATACCGAGTGGCACAACCGCAAAACAAAGTTTATCAGTAACTTAAGTAGGCTTAATACCATGCGGCACAAGAATTACAAGCCGAAATTTACAACACGTACAAAGCACAATGAAAATTCAGACTAGATCACTCAACAACTCAGCTAATACATCCCCGCATATATTATACAACATAAAGGGCAAATCAAGCTTCAACGACGCATGCTTGGACAAGGAAAACACACAAATGACCGGGAATCAAGCCAACCTAAATCTATCTCCCGTTCTATCCATCCATAGCAAGAACAGATAGAATGCAAGATAGATAGACATTTGGCTGGTATGTGACAACAAAAGTTTAATCTAATCAGCAGGAGCCAGCTAGACAGTCGTCCATGTGCTCCTCCATCTGTTTCATCCCACGACGACTCAAAGGGCATTGGCAGGAACTCCTTGGTGTCACAGGGGAATTGCGACCCAGAGAAGTGCTCCACGAAGATGTCAAGCCCCTACGAATTCCAAGCTGTAGGGGAGTTGCAAACATGGCGACGACATACGTACCCCGATGGACGTGTGCACGACATCACACATATTCCTGGATCCCGTAGCCTCCCAGTGGTGGCCCTGGAGGAAGGGCTGGAGCCGACGCGCTGTCGTCGTCATCGTCATGTTGACAAACACGTAGCCCTTGGACCTTAATTCATAAAACCATAAAACACCTGATAACCGTTCACATGAAATCATGAAATCCTGATTTTTTAAATCTAAAACCCTAATTTCCCTAAAGTCCTAATTTTCGAGACAATTTTAGAACATATAAAATTTTGGAAAAAATACACAAGCAAGTAAACTGTGTAAAGAGCCTTAAAAAATTCATAATATGTGGAGCTCATCTTCTATATTTACAAATTCCTACAAATGGTAGCTTTAAATGAATTTTCGAGCAAAATGCAGAACATAAAAAATTATGAAAAAATTACATAAGCAATCACACTATGTCGAGAGCCTAAAAAATATAATTTTTGGAGCTCATTTTCTATATTTATAAATTCCCACAAACAATACTTTTCTAAAGGAGAGAGAATCAGTGCCCCTAAGGGCTAGACGAGGGTGATTTCATGCCCCTAGGGTCTAGACGAGGGTATTTTCGTGCTCGATGGGCACGGACAAGCCATGTGTCACGTCCCCACTTGTTTTCGGTGCTATTTTTGCAATTGATTCGGAGAGAGGGTCATTTTTATTAATTCACGCGCCAATCGTGCCAAATGCGCCAGAAACTCCTCTGTTTTCATATGCATGCATGCTCATGCCCTGGCTTCTTTCCTTTTCATCAATCTTGGTTTCCAAGCCTTCTTGCTTTTGATGTTTCTTTTCTATTGCTTCTACGATGGATGGCCCTCAGTACGCCATTTTGCTCGAGTAGCCTCGCATGCCACGATCACCCGTCTATCTTTTTCCTTTCTTTTTAGTGTGGTCCGTACTTCTCGCCTCTATTCTCTTGTTACTCGTTGTCTTCGCAAAAACCGAGCAGATCAACTTGATGTGTTATGCACATCAGTGTTATCGACTTCCTCTTCTTTCTTTTTTCTTCTAATAGTTGTGCACCTACACTGCCGGCTTATTTGCTTCTTCGCTGCTACCAGTACGCGATTTATGTTTGAGTCACCTCAGCTTCCCTGATTTCTACATCGTCGGCTTCTCCGACTCCTCTTCTAGACAACCATTCTAGTTACTCTTGTCGTAGCCATCATCACCCCTTTTCTTCTTCGATCACAACATCTGCTGTCATGTCGTCATCCCCTATTGTTCTCAATGGCCAACACATATTTGCCTCCACTGTCCTCTCCTTCTCTCTTTTGGTTGAATGCGTGTACCACTCGTCTACTCCGGCAAACCGTTTTGCTGCATGGTCCTCTCTCTTGCGCCGATCTGCGCACCACCATTGTCGTTTAGTCCTCCCACTACTACTGCTCCTGCTTCTTCCTTGACACTGGTAGATGACATGTGCTGCCTCGAGTCCTGTGACAACCTTAACATTGTCTTCTCGCTACATCGATGTCATCTTTGTCTACAGCGACCTCCCATGACTTCTTCATCAATGGCGCCACTCTTCACCATCGGCAACCCTACTTCGACGACTACCTCGACGGTAGACAACTTCACCAATGACGACTCTTCTCATGGCACTCTTCATTGGCTTCTACTCCAGTTTGAGCATCCTCGTCGGCTTCTTCTCCAGCCGTGACGCTCCTGCTCCGACTGTGCAGGGATGTTAGAGTATACGTCTTGTGTAACAAGACTATCAGAGAGAATAGAATCCGTTATGCTTAGTATCTGATTCCTTCCTTATCTCTAGTAGATAACTTGATCTCTAAGTCATCATGTACTCTATATATATGTCCCCGAGACTCAAGCAATACAATCAACAATTATTCCATCTATTCTATCTTCCTTCATACAAAGTTCAAGCAAAGATGAACATACAAAAAAAAATCCTATTCCACGGGCACCCATGGTCACCTGAGGACTGAGGCCACTAACAGTTTGTTATTGTGTGGCTTGGATAGTAGTGAAAACAACCCTAACGGTCAATGGAGGATCCATAATTTCTAGGATGGGTGTTTGGAGTTACAAAAATGTTGTTCAATGTAAAACATAAATGTTCATAATATATATAAAAAAGTACAAATTGTTCTTACTAGAGACATCATCTCAAATAATTTAGATGAATTAAAGAGAATTACAATCTAACTCAACGTTCCTTCATGCCTTGGAAGCGAGATATGATGTCATCATCCTTAACTTGCACAAAAAAATTCTCGCTCAAGAAATGTAACCAAACAATCATTCAAGTATTGCTCCCTCATCCTATTCCTTAGCTTATTTTTCACATAATTCATTGAAGAAAATACTCTCTCGACATTAGCAGTTACTACCAGAAGAATCAACACCAATTTGAGAAGCTTGCAAACAATTTTATAATGGAGGTTCTTCTTTGCTTGAACAAGCATAACGGAAAGCTCGGAAATATTTTTCACTTGTCTAAACCTTTCATCTCTATGCATATCAGCAATGAAGTGTGCAAATTGAAAGAGAAGATGCATCAAATTTGTGCTTGAGAAATCCTTAGGATAAAACTGAGCAAGCCTAATGTAACACCCTGATTTTCAGAGCATTTTTTAAAATATTCAAAAATAAAAAGAACCATTTGGTTTTGATGATAATTCAAGCTTAACTTGAGAATTTCAGAATTTGAAGAATTTAAAATGACTTAACTAAACTTCAACTAATCCAAAACTTAGTTCTTTTGGTGTTGCTCTAGCTCCCTGGAGCTTTCTCTCCTTCTCTTGATAAGGGTTTCCTATCCTCTATCCCACGCTTTGGACATTCTTATATGTCCAAACAAATTCCTCGTGTGACCTCTGTTGTTGTTATCTCCCTTGCCTTTTCTGTCTTTCCTCTCCTTTGGAAATCTCTCTGTTGAGACCTTTGTTAAGTTTATCTCCCGTCCAAATTTCATCCTTTGGGTCAGACCTCCTTAATCTCAATTACAGCTCAAACCTCCTCTCGTGTTTAGATTCTTCCTTGTATCTAGACCTCCTTTGAAGACTGGACAATCCTTGCGGTTTTGACATTTTTCCCTTTTGCTTGGGCACCCCCTAGGTCTAGACTTTCCTTGGGTTTAGACCCTTTTGTATGCCCAAACCTCCTTACCACTTGGACCTCACCTATGGTGCGGATCTCTTCTTTGTTCCTTCCCATAGCAACATACGTTGTCCTTCCTCGTACCTTTTACCCAGGGTGGTGGTGGCACTTGTCCCGCCACTCACCTACCTTTTGACCCATTTCTATACTTATCCTTGGTACGTATGCTTCTAGTTTTCTTCACCCACTTTGACTATAATCACCAGTGGAACTTTGTCAGATTACCTTCTTCACATTCACTATCTTGACTCTTGCTCAGTGGCTTTCCAGGGAAGACCTTGCTGCTCACGACCTCCCCTCCATCCATTGTTCCTTCTTATCCCTGGTGAGTCCCCTGGCGATCTCCTCCACTCTTGTTTTTGCCATCAAGATCGAGCTGGTCGTGTCCTTCTCAGACCTCCCCGTGGACACCTTCGGATTTCTATGGCCTTTATTTGAGAACCTCCTCTCTGGACTTTGCGCAAGGATCATCTCTCAGGGCCTCTCTGTTGTAATACTTAAGTCGCTCCTTTGGGGTCTTTTGCTAAAGACCACCTCCTCTTGGTAAGCTTAGACCTCCTCCAAAAGAACATGTTCTAAGTACAGTACTCTTCTGTTAATTGGGTTTTGAGGTTCCTTTAGAGTTCTTTTGGTTCTTTACTTGAGTCTCTGTTGGTTCTTTGTTTGGAACTTGGTCTGAATATGTTCTTTTGACCGTATAGATCTTGACGTTCCTGAGAGCCAGAGCTGTGAGAGAGAGTAGATCCTTAAGCTGTCAAGCAAGAGGCAAGTTACACTCTTGATTATTTTGCACCCAATAATTCAATTTAATTATGTTCAGTTTCAAAGTGTAATGCATGCTTATTTTTACCAAGTATTTCAATACCTGGTTTAAATTCATAGTTATACCTACTTCCTTTGTATGGCCACTGTTGACTTTGGACTAAACTCATTGTCACCTTTAGATCAAACTTGGGTCATGCAATAGTGTGAGCCAAGACCATTTGAAAAACGATGCTCACCATGCTTAGACCAAAAGTATTGATTTGGGGAAATCTTTACCATCATGACCAAACACTGCTTTTAATGTTTTCACCATGACATTGGGATGTCATGGAAGGATAAAATTATTTCGGGAAGCAAAGAAAATGAAAATGGAGATGGATTTAGACCGCTAATTGGTTGGCTTGGTTGGTGCAAGTGTATGCACGGATCGTGCCTTTATGGTAGATCGATGCCCTTGGGTTTGTGGAAGTCACCCTAGTCATTTGAGGACCGGTCTTTGAGCGATCGATGCCAAGCCTATAATGGGCTATGCCACAATCGTGCAACCACATGTCTCCGCCCGGGCGTGGGACTGGCCGAGTAATTTGCAAAACTTCACCATATGTCGCTCCATTGAGGTGTGGGAGGTCTTATATGGCCAATGGTCTTTTATAACTTCATCGCTCCCATCGGTGCAAGAGGGGGCTTCACCGGATTGCACCATAGGGGGTGAAACCTTAGCAAGGAAAAGCTGTGGTGGAGCAATGCATTGTAAAGGCCTTGTCATGAACTCTAGACCTCTTACCTTCTAAGAAGGAGAGGTGGCACTCACAAGATGCCAAACAAACTAGAGAAATCATGTCGTGTGGGTAAAGTGCACAACCTCTACAGAGTGAAATCTATTCGAATAGCCGTGTCCGCGGTCATGGACGTGCTGGCAAAGGCCACTCGGAGTTAGATGTTGGTTTTGGGTTTTTCAGAAATGTTTACTAAAGCTGTTTTTGGGATTGCTATCCCATGGGTTGGGCAGGGAGCCTTGTGATAGGAGGGTATCCTTCACCACTTGTGATGAATGAATATCCAACTGAAAACAGATTTACTAAATGAATTTTATTTACTATATGATGCTTTGGAACCTAATACTGGTAATTGGAAATAAACATAGCTTTATGCAAATTAACCATAATAAGCCTTCCATTGTGATATCCATTTATACATGTCATTTTGTTATCTCGACGGTGTAACTTAAGTAGCACGGTTGTTGTGCTCACTCTTGCTTGATGCTATCTTTTAGCAGTGAATTGGAAGCTTTAAGGTGATCTACTCAAGGACCAAATGGTCCAGACGACTAGGATTGCGCCTCCACCGGCTGTTCTGTGGTGTATCGGTGGCTCATGTGTTTATTTTTCTATGTTTTGCCCATCGGCTTGTAAGCTATCTTGTAAACAACTCCTTTGGTTATTAATAAAGCTTGTATTGTTGCTATGCTACCACTGGTGTTGCTGTGAAGAGCTAGCCATGATTCTTGGGACTAGCTCACCACATAGAGGACCTTGGAGAGCTCCCAATCCTCCACGCTCACTCCATGGTCGGGTCGTGGTGGTCCTGGCAGGCTCAGCCTCCACGACCTCCTCCGTGGTCGCGGTGGACTTGAGATGCCCACGGATCTCCACGAACACCCTTGGTCTAGCCGTGGCAGGTGCTCTCGGGTGCTCCTCGGCTCCAAGACCCTCTCGTCATGTTCTCTCGACCTCTAGGAGGTCCCGCTGACCTCCCGGGAGGTCTTGGTGGACTGTCCGAGAGGTCCTTTGTGGACCTCCTGGGAGGTCCTGATGGACTTTCCAGAAGGTCTTGGAGGACCTCTCGGGTGCCCTAGAGTTTGGTCGTCACACCTAACTAAGTTGTCCTTGTCATAAGCAACGAATTAATCAATGGGATTGAATAAAGACACGCAAAAAAAAACAAATCCGTGTTTACCTCATCAAACCTATCATTAAGCTCTTGAAGTTGTCTGTCAATAACACTTAAAAACATATCAACATGGAAGTGATGAAGATTCTTGATTTTTTTTCAAGAACATTTTGGATCTTACAACTGGCATATAGAAACCATCCATTTTAGCAACTTTGATGTCATGCTTCACACAAAAGGAAGTAACATCTTTAAGAAAAGTTTTACATCCATCATCCTCCCGCAATAACTGCAATTGAGTCTTTGTCAAATAACTGAGATTAATAGCATTAACAATATCTCGATCCCTATTTTGCAAAACATTGCTTAAGTCATTTGTATACCCAAATATGGTTAGCCACAAGTGTGCCATGAAAACAAACTCAAATGGTGTCAACATAATTTCAGCATGTATAGTCTCTGTGCTTGAAGCGTGGTCTTCTCCCATCTTTATAAGAACTTGTCGGATTGAATGATACAAAGAGATGACATGCATGACAGTTTTATAGTAGGAAACACAACGAGTATCACCCGACCTACCTAGGCCCATCTCTTGATGCAAACCCCAGCCAGTTTCAATGTCACCCATTTCTAATGCTTTTACGATCCGATTAGCTTGAGCTACTCGAATCATTTGTATCTTTTTACAAGACATCCCAAGAACATTCAAAAAATATGAAAGTTGCTGAAAGAACCAAACACAATCACCATTCTCCTTAGCAACATCAACAAGAGTTAATTGGAGTTGATGGGCAAAACAATGAATATAATAAGCAGAAGGAGACCCATCCATAATTAGTTTCTTTAGACCATTAACTTCACCCTTCATGTTACTAGCTCCATCATATCTTTGTCCATGGACCATAGACAAGCTCAATGAATGATCCATAAGCAAAGACTCAATTGTTGTTTTAAGTGTCAAAGCAGTAGTATTTTCAACATGGACAACGCCAAGAAACCTCTCAACTACCCTTTCTTTTTTATCAACATAATGCACGCAAAGAGATAATTGTTCCTGTTGGTACACATCACTAGATTCATCGGCAAGTATTGCAAAATAATCATCACCATGGTCTTCCATTATAAGCCTAGTGGTTTATTTGGCACAACAATTGATGAGCTCTTTCTGTATTGTAGGGGCAATCATTTGATTGTTCCCTAGGGCACTCTTTAGAACTAACTTGCTAACTTCTTTAAAATTTTCTATTAGCCAATTCAAAAGTTCAAGAAAATTTCCTTTATTATGTGATTCTTCACTTTCATAATGTCCACGACAAGTCAACTCTTGACGCAAAAGAAACCTGAAGCACTTAAGTGAATAGGTCAACCAGGTTTTATATAGAACCTTCTCTTGTTTGGTGTTGGACGCAAACGACTCTTGAATTGATGCTTTAGGTCTAATGAAGAAATTATATTTCTCTTGAGCTTCATTGTGGGCATTATTAATACCACCAACATGTTTCTCAAAACTATTTTTATGGTTTCAATTTCTAAATCCTCCATTCACAAAACTATCTCCGTCAGCATAATTAGTTTTGTCCTTGAACAAATAACAAACAAAGCAGAAAGCACTATCTCGTTCAACACTATACTCAAGCCAATTATAAGCATCATACCAACTAGCTATGAATTGATGCATACCTCCAACATTTCTTCTTGGAAAATCATGTTCACGTGGTTGACATGGCCCCAATGCAATGTATCCCCTTCTGACTGCATCTTGTTCATTGACATCATACTGTGCGATTGGAATCTGCTTTTTGGGATCATGGGAAAACAAATCAATATCATAAATTGCTTCATCATCTCCACCATCATCTTCTTCATCATCATCTATAATTGGGGACAATGGAGGATACTATGCCAGGTTCTATGCTTGGTTGCGCTGGTTCTAGGCTTGAGACTTCTTCTTGGATATCACTCTCATTCTGTGCTTGCAACTGAATGGAAGAAGAAGTGCTCTGAATTTTGCTTTTAATAGATATCGGTTTTGGTGTCGAGGTAGAAGCTGTCTTCTGCCTCTTTCCAACTCTATCTCATAAGGATTTTCAAATCTACATGCTTCCTTTTCATTTTTGAATGCTTTGCAGTCTACATGTGAGACATAAAGTAGTGGATTAAGATGTTAAAAAAACCTAGAATAGAGGATAGAGGTTATGCACAGTGTTATGCATTTCTGGTAAGAACATTGACATAGTGTTATGCATTTCTGGTAATTTGACATAACATATATCATACTGAATCTAATGATTAGGAAGGTCAAAATTAGCACATACAAGACCATTGTAATATGCAAATAGTGCTCAATTACTTTATGTACGTTCAGATGTACAATTAGGATGATTTACATTATTGTATTATATATCTCATTGAACCAATGTTAAGAATTACCACGTATGAAAAGCAAAAGTTTCACAGAAATAATTGGACATTTAAGAAAGAATAGTATTATCTTTTAGCTATACCAAAATTGTACATATATACAGACCACAATCACTAAGAAGTTATGAGATTAAAAAAAAGACGCCTAAACTCAAAGAAGATGAAAAAGAAAACCTATTATACACCATGTGGCATGATAATACCTGTCATGCAGTCAAAGAGGACTCTCTCCGATTTCTTGTATTAATAGAGAACCTTAACTAAAATCTTTTTATCTTGATATGTATATCTCCACTTTGCTCTATCTATAAAGAATCTGAATTGAAATCCTTTATGTTGATATGTATATTGAAAAAATGCATGTCATCCTTTAAGTGGCTCAAGTTGTACTTCCTTGGTTCAGGTGAATTAGTGTCCATTTTATTGACTACCCTGACGGACAAATTGATCTCACAAATTAAGTAAATCTCACTCGATTTGGATTTTATTTTTTTGCAATTTGGAACTATCTGCACTAAATGATACATTCATCCTACAGGAAATATATGTACTAAATGATCCATTCATCCTGCAGGATTTGCAATTTGTAAATCTCACTTAATATAATCCATTCATCCTCAATATAATCCTACATGATTTTTTTCTTCAAAATTCACCAATCCATGAAGCATGAAGCACAACTGCAGAGGCAACAGAGCTCACCTTAAGCTCGCTGCACGCCACCGTCGCTCCTTGCGTTGGTGGCTACACCTGCTCGAGCTTAGCACTCACTCCTTCCCCGCCGCTGTCAGGCACCGCAGGTTACCTCGCCGCTGCCATTGCATTGCCATTGCCGCCACCGCAGGCTAACCCACCTCCTCTGCTGCCGCCGCACCTCTGTCTCCTGCTCAACCTCGGCTTCGCCGCCTTCGCACTCATGTCAAGGCCCCAGCCGCCACATATGCGAGAGGTGGAGACTAGAGAGGCGGATAGGGTTAGCACTCAAGGTCTCAAGCGTGGGGACGGGGTGGACTTGGCCTGCTGGCTGCCGCTTGGGCCGAGGCTGTGGTGGCTTGGGTTGTGGATTTTATTAGTTGGGCCGCATAGATATAGTAGAAGAGAGTGGGTGGGACAGGCTGAAATCGAGGTAGAGGTTCAAATACGTATTTTAAGTCCACTTATTAGTATATATACCTAATATGCCTAATAAATACTGGATTTTTTTGCCAAAAAATTAGGTGTACGTCTGTAGACCCATGTCTTTATACTAGATCCGTCCTTGATAACAGTTCATCGTGCATCGTGCTCTTGACCTTATATTTAGAGGCAACCAATGATGTAACGATGGTTGACAGTTGGTGGCAAGGTAGTAACAACATCACCTGTTGTGGGTTGCCAGCAAGTAAGCAGAAGCACACAAACACGAGGTAGTGGTGTTGAGGGAGCAATGGGAGAAGAGAAGAAAAATGCGGGAGTGAGAGGCGACATATGTTTGTCGGTCTCGTTAGGTAATGTATAATAGGTTTACATCAGCTGTCTATAGCCTCTGCCATGTAGGATTTAAGCTGATGTGAATAAAAGAGAATAAAGAGAGAGAAATGTGTTATCTGCAATTTTGTAGCCGACTGTATCACTAGAACCAAGAAAAACATTAAAAAAATGTGTGTTGTCTACAATTTTATAGTCGACTGTATCATCACAACTCATTGTATAAGCTGTCTTTAGTGCTGTCTACAGATAACATAGAGAGTTGCTATAGACAGCAGCTGTCTGTACTATTGTACATGCCCTTATTGATAGATGCATGGTAAATTGAATGCCCCAATTCCCAAGATGAGTTACTCCCTCCACTCACAAGAGATTGATGTTTTGGACATTGACACGATCCCTAAAATAAAATTTTAACCATTAATTTATATTGTAATAGATAGAGTATCCACAAAATACATGAAGGATTAGAACGCCAAGACATTTTTTACAATAACATAATGAAAAGGGTTTAGGACATATACAATGATATAGACAACTGATGTTTATAGTACTTATCTATATCATTTATAGGCAACGCTAAATACAACTCCTACAATGCATTATTTTTTTCTTTCTATAGACAATAAGTATAATGTGTCTTGTTTCTAGTGTGTTCTTAGGGGCACTCCATTGTAGTCCTCTTGTAATGAAGGCCTACGTGTTCGTAGGGGCACTCCATTGTAGTCCTCTTGGATGGAAGGCCTGAGGGGAGGATGGCTCAACAGATGCTCCAGAGGGCTTTGGTTTTCGTCTCCATATTATATGTAAGACGAATTTTTGTTTGATATTCCCAATCAACAAGATTAGCTAAGGGCCAAATCCGGATGTGCCGGCTTACTCGACAACATACTGCGTATATCTGCCCGGTCACATTTTACCAGAACAGACGGGACGCGCCAAAATTAAAGAAGTAAAAGATTAACAATAAGAAAATCAAAGGGAAACCAGCAAAAACGCAAAACATGATGTCAAGATAATCCTATGCACCTTTTCATGTTAAGATCCAGCATTCTTTTCCCTTTTTTCTGAAACAAGGATAAGCCATGAGAAGTAAAAAAAAAAAGACAACCTATTCTCTCAGAGCACCGCACACCTATGTGCCTCCAACACCAGACAGACTTTCGTTTGGTATTCCTTCTGCGAAAATAAGGAACGAAACCCTAAAACCTCTCTTCAGCAGGGAGAAATGTCAGTTATACTCATGAAACCTCCCCATATTCAGCATTAACGAAAAAAACCTCGGCTTGTTAAGCTAGACAATCATCCCCTGACGGCTTCACGTCCACATGTTCTCTGCGACACCAGTAACGTTGATCGATGGATTCAGTGATTAGCCCCTACATTCCTGAACCTTCTGCTGCAGCCTCTCATTGCGCCTTAACTACAAAATAATGGGACATTATGTCACAACAAAATGGTGGGCAAACATGGTAAAATTTTAACAGTGTGCATTCGTGAAGTGGATTGCCAGAAAACTTAAATGATGTGCAAAGCTACATATGATGATATAAATATGGCTGCATATCAGGTGCACAAAGCCCATTTGGTGCACATATGGAAAAACTTTTTGTTTGGGTATCAAATTAACATAAAAAATTCTGAAAAAAATTCTAGATGTAATTTATGGTGTTTTGTTCCACCCTTTAAAATTTGAAGTTCAAACTCAAAGTATGTTAGAAGATACAAAAAAGAGAAATTCTGACAGATGATAGATCAAATGGTGCTGGAAAAAAAAACAGGCAAATGTTACTATTCACAGTAAACTTCTCTTTTTTTATCTTCTAACATACTTTGAGTTTGAACTTCAAATTTTAAAGGGTGGAACAAAACACCATAAATTACATCTAGAAATTTTTTTAGAATTTTTTATGCTAATTTGATACCCAAACAAAAAAAATTTCATATGTGCACCTGATATGCTGCCTATAAATATGGTGTAAGAGTAAATTTCACCACAGGACCCGAAACTTCAATGAGTTCCCCATTCTGACAATTTTGTCAACAGTCCCCGAACTTCCATTTCGGCTTCAATTGAGTCTCTTTTGTTAAATACTATAAAACAATTGGTAATCTAGCATGCATCGTCAGAAGTACAATGACGATGGCACCCAATACTTAGATGGCAGCAAACCACATCATCAATCCATTTTGCTAATATGGCAAGCCACATCATTAAATCGGGCATGGAAAAGAACAAACTGAAGCTGAAATGAAAGTTTTGGGACATGTTTTTGACAAACTGAAAGAATAGGACCCAGTTAAAGTTATGAGTAATGAATGGAGACTAGTGAAATTTATTGAAAATTTTAAACCCCTAGACATTTAAATTATGCACGGAAAATAATTTTCATTGACTAGAATAAGAAACATAACAAAAAGTAAAAAACTTACACAATCGGCGATCTCTTCCTGTTGCAGAGGTGGAACTACTTCGTGCTCATTCCAGCCAAGAGATAACAGGAAAGCCATTTCTTCTGGACTAGGTTTTTCTTGAGCAAGATAGGGTGCCTCTTCCCCTGCTCCAATGGGATCAAGCAACAAATTGGCTTCGTCATCGCCAGAGTCGGACCTTGTGGAACTATCACTTATATCTGCAGGTATGGTGGACAGAGTGGCTTCAGCGTTGTCTGTCTGGGGCTCCTTAGATACTACATCTTGTGTGTCAGCAAGATCTGATGAAGAGTTGGCATCACTGTTGTCAGCTAGAATCCCCTGTGACCCCTCATCAAAAACATGAGGTTCCAAAGGTGGCTTCATTTCCTCATTGTCAGAGAGGTGTTGCTGAGATCCCCCACAAGAATTTGCTTCCTCACAGAAACTACTCCCATTTTCAATACATTTGATTCCAGAATTAAACAAGGACAAATCAAGACAAGAGTTCTGCTGCTCATCAACCAAGCTAGATGAAGACTCAATAGAAGTGCCTGAACTATTTAAAGACTTGCTCCGCAGCAACTCGAAGAATTTATGCTTGTCTTTTGCACTTGCTTTTCTCTCACCAAATGAACCTTGTAGTAGATGCAAAGGGAGGCCATTAGTAACACCCTTAAGCTTTTGGTTGACAATAGGCTTTTTCAGTGGTTCCACTGAAGAAGACCGACCTAGAACAGGGCTAACAGGATTGCTATTGCAGTCTTTGGTGGTACTTGTAATACCATTCTGCTCGCGGCTCAGGACTTGAAAGCTTCCTGATTGAGATGGCTTTACAAGCTCAGTTTTGACTTGAGTACGAACAGAGCTGCTAGAAGACTGTATTGGCAGTTGTGGTGCAACCTTGATAGGACCATTAGAATCTCCAGCTCTTGCACCTTTGGCTTTTAACTTATCTGAAGAACTTGATACCTGTACAGTGTTATGAATGAATTAGTGCAAACCAAAATATCACTAATTCAGCATGAGAACATCGCTCCATAAATAAGTGAAACAAAAACACAGCCAGAAGAAGCACATTCACTCAACGTTAAAAAAGATCTGCATATGGGTAAGCAGAGAGAATATATTTTGAAGTAAAATTGAAGGAGCCCACAAAAAAGCAGACAGGTATGACCGTATGAGCAAACTACATGGTATTTTATCGATTGCATGCCTAATGATCCCATGCTGATCAAGTACAATATACAGAAGGCCAGATTACGGTTGGCAAGCTGTAAATTGTGATGTTCCTTTAAACCATTACATTAGCTTGTTTCATAAGACTTGAATGAATAGAATTATTGCAATGTTAGACTAGGCAAAAACTTTACTCATAATACGTAGCTACAAGAACTGAGGCAGCAGCAGGAAATATGTGGTAGTGTCTGAAAACAGTATTACTATAATCGAAACTCGAAAGTACAATAGCATTTCTATAATCATTAATCAAGAGTACTACCTACGACTGCTAGCTTTGTTTCTTGTATTTGTTGCCGCACGAATTTCTCCGGCTTCTTTTTTTCCAAATGTTCACTGATTGGTTCAGTCCACAATACTATGGCCAAAAAGTTCATACCAAGATAGGCTTTAACTAATCATAAGGAAATTGATAGCTTGTTTTGCCAATTTCATTTAGGAGTTTGGGGGGACAAAACATTGGTCG
Source organism: Phyllostachys edulis (assembly GCA_036346405.1). Taxonomy (NCBI): domain Eukaryota; kingdom Viridiplantae; phylum Streptophyta; class Magnoliopsida; order Poales; family Poaceae; genus Phyllostachys; species Phyllostachys edulis. Next base: position 36,426,430 of record CM070551.1, read on the forward strand.
AAATTCAAAAATCACATGATCAGTGAAATGTGTCATCAGAACACACACGCTAAGTAAAGGATATTTCTAGGGCCATGGATTTGCCTGCCTTGTGCTCTTTTAATTGGCCATAGTCGAATCGGTAAAGCACTTTCCTAGAGGATTCTAACCTAAAAACTTATGAAGCATATTACTTGTAAATTAGTTCAGATGTGAACTGCAAAGTAAACTCCAGATGTAGAATAATACTCAGGATTTGAGATTTTTATACAGAAAAATGCATATGTTGCAATCCCCACCATTGCATTTGCATAAATGACTAATATAAAGACACCACAACTCCTAGCAATGCTCAGATAATTGCCAGAATCTGGTTCATGGACAGTTGCAGTTTGCATAAAACCTTGGGCAATTGAACCGGTCTATACCCAATTTTGCTAATTCGAATATGATCACTAATAGCATAAAACATCAAATAGAATCAGGTAAAGGTTGATGTGGTTGATCCACTAATTACAATCGTATTCAAATAAAGTGTTTTAAGGCTAAGATTTTTTTGTATTTAACTGTACTATTTGATTACACAAGACTACAAGAGAAGGTGAATAAATTATATTTGTAATATCTGTGCTGTCTTTGAAGGGCCAAAGTAATTGTCAAACAAGGCGGAAAAGAGCTTCTGAACATATCCATGATAATCACACAAACAAAAAAAGCAAGTATTAATATGGCACAAAGGCAATATATAAGATACTTACAGAAATTTTGCTTGATGAAGGTGTCAGAGGTCTTAGAATGCATTGCCTGATAGTTCTTTCTTCAATCATCTGAGCATCAATCGATAACTGGGTAAGAATAGAGATGGCACACAAAGCATTAGTTAAATCACGTGAATGGCATGAATATGTCAAAGAGGGAAACACAAATATCATGTTCATTACACTACCTGTGGTGCAGTGGAAATTCTTAATGGTGCTTGCATCACTGTTTCAGCCATGCTTAATGCAGTCCCGCAAACCGGCACTTCCAGCTGCTTACTGGAACCATCGCGTGATAAAGAAGAGGAAGCAGTGTTATTGCTTGGCTCACTAAGTACAGGAACTTCTGCTAGCACTGAATTCCAGCCATCAGTCGTAGTAACCAATGGTATGCTCTGAATTGGGGTGCTAATTCCAGGGGATGGAACTCTGCCTATGTCTTGCTTTCCATTCTTGTCCTCAGAACCAAGGTGAGGGAATTCTCGCTCAAAGGAGGTGCCACCAGCATCCTTTCTAGATAGATTACCATTGTCTAAACTTACTCCTACCGATCGATTCCATGTCTCCAACTTCGAACGAGTTCGATTAAGCCTATGCCTTTCAGGTCTGCATGAGCTAAATGATTCGAAGCCATCACGTATGGGATCATCTGGTGGGCCCAACTTAGTCTCTCTAGCACGGAAATCAGAGACCTTTTCTCGACCTCTGTCTGAGTCGCTCCTTCCAAAACTGGCATAGCCTCTTGACTTCCCTATACCATCCCCATCATGCCGTCTGGACCCATTTGAACCTGAACCCCTCTGTGACGAGGATTGTTGGGAGCTCTGTTCACGGTCAAGGCCCGATGATCTGTTTCTTGATGAAGCACCCCTGCCTTGATGATCTAAAGCATTCAAGCAACAGATTCTTAGCACAAAATGCATTAAGTTTACAAGATGGAAAGTAATGTCGCTAACTGTCAATTCAAGCATATGCATATAAATGCTCAGCTAAACCATGCAACAATTATACCAAACCAATCAAAAAGGCATTAAAACGATAATGCTTGGTAAGAAAATAATGGTACATCTACAGGATACATAATATCATTCCCTAAGTGCAAGAACAACACATTTCAGAAACATTAAAGCAATAGTGCTCAGTAATCAGCAGCAATAATATATAGTAACACGGACATCTGATGCTTGCCAAATAATAGCCAAGTCACAACAAGCAATAAAATGATTTTACTAAACACATCAACACAAAAAAAGCTGAAATACTGTCTCCAACAAGCTATTGGTAAACATAAGGGCATGCACTCCTATGTGCCCTTCAGTCCAAGTGGGTTCCAAGCTATAGCCTCACTCCATACCTCCAAGCCCAAGTCAGTAACGTGAAATGATGTCTTGGTCTTGAATTCTTTATTTCAGCATTTGTGTAATTGTGTGCAATAAGATCGTGGAGACATGGCCCAGTGAATCGGTGATGAATAAGTTTAGTTACTTATGTCTTGAATTTTAATCATTTTCATTTGCTTAATTTATGTATGCTGGTCCACGAGTGAAAACTTGGGATTATGGTTAGAAAGCACGAATCGTCTTTGCTTCCACCCCACATATTCCTGCTTCAATCCTTCTATTACTCTACTTCTACCCGTACATTGAACAATTAACCTAACTGTGCAAGCTCAGTGGGCATGCATGTCCCTCTGTATCAAAGAAAGAATATTGTGTACTGCTAAATATGTTTTGCCTATCCCCTTTTGAACCTACAGGTATCACTTATTGTCTATATTCATATATAGAAAGGGGCATTACATACTACTATGTAGTCAAGAAAATGTTATGGAACATTCTAATGGGAAGACACAAGATATTTAAATTTCAGGCTCTAGAGATACGTGATTTATGCTGATGACGGTTGACTTTCGAGCATGTTCTTATAAAATTATCTTTGACATCTCTTTTAAAATTTCCTATTTTTATGACAGATGAATTCACGCTATTAGCTACCCCCCTCCGCCAGAGCCATACCCATCAGCAAATAAGAGCATGCATGACGACTTGACAAGTCTTTACATTCTTGAATGCACTTTTTTACAGGGATGTAACAAAAACCCACAGCAACACGCGGTGTGGGAACTAGTCTCACTATATGAACTATGCATCTTGCCTCTCCAAGCATTTTTTGAATAAGTGGTTCCCTCTAATCCTGCTGTATTCGCAAGCAAATTTGGCACTACATGGACTGCCAAAGCACATAGTCTGAACCAGCTCCAGCACAAGACCCAAATAACTCCAAGAAATCATTTCCCTATACAATAATCTCTAACTTCACAACAATTACTGTAGATACATTGTTACACAAAGTGAGAAATTGGTTTAACAAGCACCAACGCAAAGCTGACATCTAAAGCAATGTCTCCCTAACAGAACTCCAGGGTGGTTACCAAAATTACTCAAAATTATAATGCAATGTATCGCAACTGCTCTAAGTTCCATGCGACGTATTAAATAAAACACATCACAGTACAAAAATTGCCCTTAAATCACAATCACAGCAGTAATGGTGCATATGAAGATTGAAGAATGATTGTTCTTGTTCTTATAAGGACCACCGGAAACTTGCAAGCAGCAAATCCTCACCAGAAGAAGTGCACTAACTTGCACGATGCATAAATGAAAACCACTACTCAGCATAAATAACTCTTAGCTCTGATAAGATAAAAGCCACTATGACTACCCAGTGCCACTAGAAAAACATCTGGTGCAACATCTCACCAAAATAACCATTAATCCCACAGGCATTCTATCAACAGCGCTAGCTATTAGGTATATAAAGAAAAAAAGTGATAGCTGTTACATACAACGAAACAGAAAGTTGACAAGGGGAGCAAGCTCACCTGCACGGGACGAAGTTGCAGGCCGCAGGTTCGTGGCGGACACTGTGCCGGCCCCCCGCACCAGCCATTCCGGCTTCAACGAGGGCTCACCTCGGTCCATGCCGGGTGGCACCGCTCACCATCTACACACCCGTAGCAGTAGCGGTGGCGACAGCAGCAGCGTCCACAAATCCAGCCCGCCACCAAATGCGACACCGCCACCACCTCCCACTTCTCCTCCTTACCAATCACTCACCGCGGCGCGCGCGCGACAGTTCAATGACGCATCCGCACCAAACACCCCCGTCGGGGGCGGCCGAGGCCACCAAACCCTAACCTCCCAACCAAACCCTCAAACCCTAGCTTCCTCGAAACACAATATCTCTCACGGACACGCACGCACCACAAAAAAAAAAAGATTTAAGACTTCAAAAAAAAATTTGCTCGCCTCCTCCTCTCGAGTCGCGCTATCCGTATCACGCCGCCGCGACGCGATTGATCAAACAGGAGGCAGCCCACTCGGGATTGAGCGCCTCGGCGGGCGGCGAGACGACGACCGCTCTGCGGCGCCCGAATTTCTCGGTGGGTTCCGCGGGGGCAATGAAATCTGCGAAGGCGGCGGCGATGGGTGGGAGAGCGCAGGAGGATTGGGGAATTTCGTGGGGATTTTATAGGATTCGACACGGTTTCGGGGCGCTCTTGGCTAGGGATTTGGATTGCTGGTTTTTGGACGGGGGATTTCTTTTTCTGGGAATTTTGTGTGCCTCCGGTGGGTTTGTGAATTTCCGTGGGAGAGCCTGGGTTCGTGTGTGTGGAGTGTGGTGGTGCACTTGCTTGTCTTGGCGGAGCGAGAGAAACCCTATGCAAACTGTGACTTTCAGCAGCCTTCTCTCTCACACTCACACTCACACTGTCACACAGGCTCTCCCTTCTCTCTCTCTCTCTCTCTCAGTTCGACGGCAATTGATTTCCTTTGTGGTTTTTCTTTCCCCGTGGATTTTTTTTTAATAGACCACTTCCAATGTGGATTTATCTCTATCTCAAGTGCAAAATGGTTTTCACATTTTGACCATCAAAATATATATTGTATGAAATAAAAGAATATCTATGTATGGTGAACAATTTGTTGCCCCAAACTTTGGATGGATAAAAAAAATACAAAACATACGAATGGAAGAATGCCAATAACTACAAAGTTCGAGCAAATTTGGGCGTCCAAATTACAATGAAATGAGATTTTGATTATGCTAACACCTAGGGTTACCTGAAGCTATCGACATTTTGTTATTTTATGGTCTGGACAGTAGTGCTAGCGGCCCTCCATGGTTTATTGGTCTCTTGACCTTATATATTCTGAGGCAACAAGTGACCCAAGATCGAGTGATGGTAAGATAATGGCAAGCACCATTGGTTTTGGTTTTGCCAGCAAATAGTGATGAGCAGTGCTAGTGGGCAACTGACGATAATCCCACAAATCGAGTTAGAATAAAAAGAGTCAGCGTTGAAGGAATAGATGCACACAAAAATGGAGGAGGCAGTGGGTTGAGCTAGTCATGGAAGAGGGGAAACAAAAGGGAGGGGGTGATAGGGGACACGTTCATTGGTTTACGGTATAGTAAATAGATTAATAGAATATCTAAAACGAGTTATATTTACAACGTACGTCAAGGATTTGGAACGCCATTGCTGGGGTAGACATTTTTATGACATGATTAAAAGGGAAGTTGGTAGTTGAGGCTTAAGAGCATTCCATTTTAGGTCCATAGTCCTCGTGGTCCAAGCGGAAAAGCCTAATAGAGTTTCGAGTTTGAAATATGTCCTACAATGTGACTTTGGTTTTTGTTGGACGAAATTACACTCTCCGCACGAGTGGTTAGGTCAAATTAGGCTATCTGCATGAGTTGTTTCAAACTTTTTTATAAGAACATATTTAGATATCATTTTAAAAACTAGTGATCACTCCAACCAAATACGTTGTCGCAGTTATGCACTAGTTTGCCTGGAGCACTCGAGATATGAGTTGCCCTAGCTGTCGTTCCACCCCAATCACTACTAGAAAACAGAACAAACCTGACGGCCATGAATTTTGCTGACGGGCCCGCAATGACCGTCAAGTTTTACTATTTTGGTCACGAGAATAGTAACTCCCTCGGGAAAATTCCAAATTTCGTGGCGGTTATAAAAAAAACTCTTAGTAAAATACATTTTACTAACAGTTACAACCGTCAGGTTAAGTAGACCCCTGAGCGGCGGAGCTCCGGTGAAAGCCTCGCCGGCGCTACGTGCCACAGCGAGGAGCGAGGGTGGGCTCAAAAGAACGACAGAGCGATGCTGAATGCGATGCTATACCTTGCGGCGAAGGGGCACGGCGTTTTGGTCATCGGCGACGAGCTTTGGCGGTGGTGAGGTTTGGTCGACAGCGAAGTAGATGCTCCGGTGATCCCCGAGCCAAGCGAAGTCGCACACGAAGCCATGGTGACGCTTCTGGCCGGAGGTGTGGACGAAGGGGGCGGAACGGGCTTGACGGCGGTGCAATCGGAGTTTGAAGCAACCTTGGCCGGCGGCGAAGATCTTCAAATTTCGGCAAGCTCAAGGGGGTAGGGGTTATGTGGGTGGCGGAACTGAGATGAGGAGGCTACAGCGGTCCTGGGGCTCCTTTATATAGGGCGCGGGCGTAGTTGAGGCGGCGTGGAGAGCACGAAGGTCGTGCGGCGTTAATGGCGAAATCAACGGGATTTGGGGCCGGAGATGGAAGGGAGAGGGCCGTGATCTTGCGCGATTGACGCGGGTGCTTAACGCGAAATCAAAGGAATTGATTCGTGTTTGATGGCTTTTGGAAAGCTCGAATCGGCGAAATGGCGGACGCGAAAAGCTTGAACGAAACGAAGAAGGAAAGTGGAGACGAAGGTGACGTGGCTTGAGCGGCCCCACTTGGCGCCGAAAGGAAAGAAATAGGAAAGTAACGGGTGGTGTCCGGACCGTTAGATTTAAATCAGACAGTCTACAATGGTTGAGACGTTCGGACCGCTCCGAACGAAAACTTTGATCGGGGCTATCCAATCTTGATCGGACGGTCCACATTGATTGTGACGTTCGGACCGTCCGAACATCTAATCTTGATCGGACCGTTAAACCTTGATCCAACAGTCGAAATGGATTGAAGTTAAAACGCGCGGGAGGAGCGGCTGAGCGGGCCGTTCGATTTAGATCGGACGGTCCACACCGATTTGAACGTTCGGACCGTCCGAAGATGATATCAAGATCAGGCCGTTCAATTGAAATCGGACGGTCCTCCTCGTTGAAACGTTCGGACCGTTCCGAACGCTCCATCAAGATCGGACCGTTCATTTTTTATCCAACGGTTGGAGGGTTTGGAGATGGAACGCGCGGGCGAAGCGATTAAAGCGGGATGATTGGGCCGTTTGATTTAGATCTAACTACCGAGATTGGTTGTTGCAAATACGCACAAAGCGCAGGAGCAAATGAGACTAACAGTGGATCCATTGTCGAGAGAGAGAGGGTCAAGGCTGCGTGGGATTTGGGTTGGGTTGAGGAGGTTTAGGTCCAAAGACAGATTGAGTATTTAATTTGATTTAGCAACTAAAACAAATCTGGTAAAACAAAATAGCTTTAGAAAATAGCAAAATAAATCCAACAAATTCTAGAAAAATTCACAGAAATTCCCAGAGATATTTTGGACTTAAATAAAATATTTCCAACTTATATTTGGTATTTAATTTTGCAGATAATTTATTTTGGCTTTGAAATAATTAGAGAAAAGCTTTTAAAATTCGAGAAAATTTTAGAAATTACTTAAATTTTCCTTTTTAACTTTAAATCCAAAGAAAAGCCATAAAACTCAATAAATTTTCTTTTTGACTTTAAAACCAAGGAATTAAATAATTGATTTTATTTATATATTTTTTTAACCAAGATAACTCTTCTGACTAAGTCGCTTTGATTCATCATTTGAGATCGACAAATGACCCACATGTCGGCCTCATCTCTTCTTCGTCTTCTCCGCCATGCCACTCCGCGACATGGGAAATAAAACTTGCACAGAAGATGAAAACTTACACGTAAAAGGGAAGATGAAAAATGAGAGGAGACAGGCTTCCTTGTTGACCACGACCTCCTTGTGGCCAGACCTCCTTGTTGACCATGACCTCCTTTGTGGTCGACCTCCTTGTGGCCGGACCTTCTCCTCATTTGGACCTCCTCCGCTGGATCTCCTCCTTTGGATCTCCTCCGTTGGATCTACTCCTCAGGACCTCCTCCTTTGGATCTCCTCCGTTGGATCTACTCTTCAGGACCTCCTCCTTTGGATATCCTCCTTTGGATATCCTCCTTTGGACCTCCTCCATTGGATCTACTCCTCAGGACCTTCTCCTTTGGATCTCCTTTGAGCACCTGCGTGGACCCATCTGGACCACTCAGGACCTCTCGCGAGCACCCTTTTGCTCTACGATGAGAAGTACTTTGAAGACCAAGCATACTAGGGGACATCCTCCACTCGATAGCCGGTTAGATCCAATCAACTAACCCGCACCCGACCGAGCCAGGCTGCATCACGCTCACGCTTGAGTCGCTGACGCCGCGGGCCCCACACGTCAGATTCATTCACTATGACCAAGATCTCGGAGGTTCGAGGAGCACTATGCACCTTCATCAAGATGCAGATCGTTAACGCCGACGGAGAGTTTCACTCCGTCTGAACGGTTCCATAGCTCGTTAGTCATATTCAACATTAAAGGATCTTGAGGTTGCAACCATCGAAAGCTACAGCATGGCTAAGCACAAGACGTACCCATGTTGGTATACAACAGAGACCAACTAACATAGCCTATCCTATGGATGTCAAGAAAACATGTCAACATGTATGTCTCAAATAACCAAGGATGTCTTACCGGCAAGAGGGTGTATAAATAACTACTCCTAAACCTTTTGTATACAAATAGTCATGCATGATAAGTTAAAACAATATACATTTTTGCAAATATGGGTTCAACATGATCAAGGTCTATGACTTGCCTTCGGTGAAGAACTGGGAAGCTTCTGTTGATGAGGCCGGATCCAAGAACTCTTCTGTGAAATCGGGATCTACACGTTCGAGGAGAACACAAATAAGTAAAGCAACTCCAACAAGAAGATCAAAGAACTCACCAAATAAAAGCCAAAGAAAGGTTACGGAAAGGGGTGAAAATAGGAGCAGGAATCGCTCAAGAAGAGGCTCAACCGAGGGAGGTCTAGCTCAAAGGAGGAGGTCCAAGGCACTGGCAGCAAGCAGAGGCCAGGGGCTCTCTCTCGGGTCCTTTTATAGGCACGGGAGGTCCTAAGAGAGGAGAACGCTGCATTAAATGCGCGTGGTAGGAGTAGGTAATGATGAGGAAACAGAGCAAGTCGTGGAAGTGACCAAAGAGGAAAACAAGGTATCTGCAAGCAATCGCATTAAATGTCAAGGACTTTTCTTTGCAGAGCACACAACGGAGGAAAAAGAGATTGAGTAGGTACTAACAAGCCACCAACAAAGACGAGAGGTCGGCCCAACCTGTAGGGAGGTCCAAAAGGGGTGGTCTTTGCAAAAAGACCAATCGCGACCAACAGGGAGGTCTTGACTCAAAAGGGAGGTCTTGACCATCAGGAGGTCTTGACCCGCGGAGGTGGTCTTCACAAAATGACCACGAGGTGGTCTTTGCAAAAAGACAAACGGGGTGGTCTTTGCAAAAAGACCGGAGGAGGGAGGTCTTTGCAAAGAGACCGAAGCAGGGAGGTCTTTGCAAAAAGACCACGAGAGGTCCTGAGGAGAAGGTCCGAAGGACAAGAGGTTAAAGGCGCAGTGAGGCAGGGCTGTTCGATTTGAATCGGGCGGTCCAACCTAGAGGGAGGTCTGGGCAAACAGGGAAGAAAACTGAAAGCCAAAGAGCACTAACAACTCAAGGTCGACCAAAAGAGTTAAATTGGAGTTCGACTTAATCAAGTTAAATCTCCAGAATTCCAAAATTCCAAGTTAAGCTTGAGAAAATAACAGAACCTAATGGTTACTTTCGAGTTTTGAAATTTTTTCAAAAAGGCTCCGAAAATTGGGATGTTACAAAAATTTAGATAGGTACAAAGAACTATCACAGACGGTTTTATTTACTAACCGTCTGTGATATGTAAGCTATCCTATCACAGATGGTTAGTAAATAGAACCGTTTGTGATATACTATATGTCATAGACAGTTTGTAAATAGAACCGTCTGTGATGAGGTTTTTTGTATTAGAAAGCTAGGAAAACTTGACGGTTTTTTTATATAACTCTCAATAAAAACTATTTTGCTGACGGTTACAACCGTCAAGTTAATTGCTTTGATCCGACGTGGGAAAGATTCTTCGCGGGAAAAATTTTTGGCATCGCGCCACACCTGAAAAAAAATTCCCGCACCCTTTTCCTGTACAGCGCCCTCTCCTCTCCCAAAATCCCTAGCTCCCCACCATTTCCTCGCCGTCTCCCCATTTCGCCGCCGCCTCCACGCCCCCGACCACCTCCCCATTTCACCGCCGCCTCCACGCCCCCCGCCGCCTTCCTATTTCGCCGCCGCCTCCACGCCATCTCCGGGCCTCCCGCCGCCTCTCCACCCCATTTGGCCGCCTCGTGCCATCTTGAGCCCCCCGCCTCCCCATTTCACCGCCGCCCACGCCCGCCGCCTCCCATTTCGCCGTCGCCTCCCCATTTCGCCCGCCCACGCCATCTTGAGCCCCCCCTGCCGCCTCTCCACCCCATTTGGTCGCCGCCTCCAAGCTCCCGCGCTGCCTTTCCACCCCATTTGGCCACCTCCTCCACGCCATCTTCGGCCCCCCCGTCGCCTCTACGCCATCTTCCCCGTCGCCTCCGCGCCATCTCCCCCGCCGCCTCCGCACCATCTCCAGTCGCCCTGCCGCCTCCACGCCATCTCCCGGCGCCTCAAGACCATCTCCGGTCGCCCGCCCACGCCATCTCCCGGCGCCCACACGCCTTCAAAGGGATTCTTCTTCTCTTCTTCGTTGTTCTTACTTTTAGTTTGTGATATGACATTTAATATATGGTGATCTAATTTTGTTTCTTTTGTTCACCACATATATGATGTTCTCATATCTGATTTATTGCAATTTACTTGAAATCTAGAGGGATACATATGGTTTAACTGCTAAGAATAGAGAGGTGAAACTCTGGTTGCGATCCACGTAAGAGCAAGTCAACTACGGGATGGTATGCTCGATCTTCCTTTGGAACTTCAGCCTTCCAAGAGTCATTGTTTGAATGCTCGAAAGACTAAGTTTGAATGCTCAAAGACTAAGTTTGTCCGGTACAAGGTGTCTAAATCTATTGACAAATTGTTGGGCGCTTAGTAAAGCCAAATTGAACATTCAGATTTTTCTAGTTTTGGAATCAACATATCAAATATTTCCTTTCCACCAAATGCAGCTCAATGAAGCCTGCGAGAAGAAGTTCAATGACTTAAGATAGCTGCAGGGCAAGCTCCAAACATGCATATATCATAGTACCGCAACTTGCTACACCGCATACTCATCGCTTATTATCGAGTACGTTCTCTCGTCTGCCTCTCGCCCCTCGCTATTCATCCGTAAATTCAAGAGTATAGTTATTACACGTTATATCTATGCTTTTGTTTTGTAAAAGATGTTGAGTTGTTGTATTATGACATTTTAAGGCACAGATGCACAATTTCGTCAAGAACTCATATGAGTCTCTGCATGCACGTATAACGTCATAGGAGTTATATCATAAACCACGTTATGTGTTGATTGCTAAATTAATAATTATGTGCAGATTCTCTAATTTGGGCATACCATCATATGATATTCATAACTAACATATTCAAGTTGTTAAACACGTAACTATTTAATGGCGCACCATGAATGGATGTATGTTGGTGGCGCTGTGGTAGAGCTCCTGTAATGAATGGATTGATCACACCACACAATTCTTGGATCGTGCATTCTCTGATCCAAGTTTAGTCGAAGGTGACACCATTAAGTGTCCGTGTGCAATGTGTCGAAACTATTTTAGGCACAACAGGTACACAGTCGAGTTGCACTTGAGTAAATATAGGTTTAGGGCGAATTATCAAACACGGACAACACATGGTGAGAGCCTTGTCGTTACGCATGATGAATTCAATGAATCTGATCAGATGGATAATATGTTGGGTGACCTAGCCGGTGACCATCCACCAGCAATTGATGAGGAGCCAAATGCCTCTGCCCAGGCTTTTTATAGGATGGTCGCTAATGCTGATGAACTAGTCCATGAGAACACAACACATTCTTGTCTATCCGTTGTTGCTCGCTTGCTAGCTATGAAGTCACAGTACAATATGTCAATTGCACACTATGATGATGTATTACAAATAATTCATGAACTTTTGCCCTTAGAGTCTAAGTTGCCTGAAGACTTATATCGTTCAAAGAAGTTATTAGAGGGCCTTGGTATGCCATATGTGAAAATTCATGTATGCTATAATAATTGCATGCTTTATTGGAAAGATAATGAGCATAAAGACAAGTGTAACTTTTGTAATACCTCTCGATACGAGGTAGGCAAGAATAAAGTCCCACGTAAAGTATTACGGTATCTCCCCATTACAAATAGACTACAACGGTTGTATGCACACGAGGAGACAACAAAACTAATACGATCGTATAGTTGCTCCACATCTGGTAAGATGGCGCATCCATGTGATGGGGAAGCTTGGCAACAATTTGACGAGGACTTCCCAGGCTTCGCAAGCGATCCTAGAAATGTGCGACTTGCTATAGCAACAGATGGCTTCACACCATTTAGTTTGGGTGCTGCTCCTTACTCATGTTGGCTAGTGTTTATGGCTCCATTAAATCTTCCCCCAAGCAAACTCTTGAGGCCAGAATACATATTCCTTGCCCTTGTTATCCCTGGTCCTCAGCATCTAGGAAAGCAATTAAATATTCTAATGCAACCTTTAGTTAACGAACTTATCAAGTTGTGGGATGGGGTAGAAACATGTGATGCTTCACTCAAGCAAAACTTTACAATGCAGGCAGCATATCTATGGTCAGTCCATGATTTTTCTGCATATGGTATGTTTGCTGGTTGGAGCACACATGGTTCATTTGCGTGTCCAGAATGCTTTTGTGAAAGTAAATCATTTCAACTTCGTAATGGTCTCAAGGCTTGTTGGTTTAATTGTCACAGACGCTTTCTACCTAGGGACCATGAATTCAGAACCCAAGCTTATGCATTTCGAAAGAACACAACAGTGCTTGAGGAGGCACCAAAGTATTTAACGGGAGAGGAAGGCGAAGCCCAAATAGACAAATTTGTAGCTGATACAAAAAAAACTTTGGCAAATTGCATAATTGGACACACAAAAGCTACTTTTGGCAACTTCCATACTATAATAAATTGAAGCTCCGACACAACATTGATGTGATGCACAATGAAAAAAATGTAGCTGAAGCTATATGGAACACATGCTTCAATATACCTAAGAAGACAAAAGATAATGTTAAGGTAAGACAAGATTTAGCAGAGATTTGTCACCGTCCTTCACTGCATTTGGAGATGAAGGACAATGGGAAGTAGCATAAGCCTATGGCTCCGTTTTGCAACAACAATAATGACAAGACCACTATCCTTAAGTGGTTTCAAGACTTGAAGTTCCCCAATGGATATGCAGCCAATATTAGGCGAGGTGTTAACATGATGCAAAGGAAGATTTTTGGCCTCAAAAGCCATGACTTCTATATATTCATGGAACGCTTGCTCCTAGTTGCATTTCGTGGGTTCCTTCCGGAGAATATATGGCTATGCTTAGCTGAGCTTAGTTTTTTCTATAGGCAATTGTGTGCTAAAGAGATAAGCAAGGATGTCATAGTCTCACTAGAACAGAATGTTCAGTGCTTCTATGCAAATTAGAGAAGATATTTCCTCCCAATTTCTTTAATCCTATGCAACATCTAATCATACATCTTCCTTATGAGGCTCGACTAGGTGGCTCTGTTCAGGCCCGCTGGATGTATCCATATGAGAGGTAAACATAAGTACTTTCGCTATTTTTTCTTTCTAGCCTAACCATACATTTAATTAATTGTTTGATCTTTGTAGGTACATACAAAAACTTAGAAAGAAAGTGCGGAATAAGACTCGAGTTGAGGGTTCCATAGTTGAGGCTTACCTAGTTGAGGAGGTTACAAATTTTCTATCACTATATTTTAACCCGAAAGTTCGGTCAATTAGAAACAAGGCACCTCGGTACGATGATGGTGCCTCTACATTTCAAAGTTCATGCGGCCTTGACATATTCCAATACCCAGGTCGATGCATTAGTCCTCGAGGTTGTCGTGATCTCACAATAGAAGAGTACAAGGTTGCCTTCTTGTACATACTGAGGAACTTATCGGAGATGGATGGTTTCTTTGAGTATGTGCTTAAGCTATGCAACCTAAGTCACTTTTCTATAATTATATTTGCATCATTCTAACTAATCTTGTTAATGTAGTAAATTTTCTAAAGAACAATGGAGGAGCAGAATGAAACCAACTGAAAAGCAACTTCAGGAGTTGAGGTTAAATGGTTGGAAATCAGGTCGTCCTATGCATCATGGACCCAATTTTTTCGATTGGTTCAAAACTCAAGTAATTATCTTAAATGCTGCAACTTGAAAAACCTAAAAATCATCTTTGTAGTAATCTGAAACTAATACAAGTAATTGCCTACTTGTAGTGCATGAAGTTATCTACCATTCCTAATGCCTTACGCCAAATGCCTTATGGTTTTCGCAGTAGAGTTACCACTTATGGATGTTATGATGTGAATACATATAGATTCCGTTCATCAAAGTATGAGAGTGAGAAATCTGGATTGACTACAACCAATAGTGGTGTGTGTGTGTGTGTCTAGTTATGACGACAACAACAATGTGCTAGAGTACTATGGTGTTATTGAAGACATTTTAAAGATTACTTGGGAAGGCAAAGATGCGCCTTGAGTCGGTTTTATTTGATTGTCGTTGGTTTGACCCAACACCTAATGGAGTTAGGCGATCAAATTTTGGGCTTGGTAGAGGTCAAGCACACATCTAGGCTTTCAAATTTTGATCCATTTGTCATGGCAAGTCAGTTACACAGTGTCTATTACATGCCATACCCGTAAGACCGTGCTTGATCTATTGGAATGGTTGGTTGTATATCATGTAGCTTCACAAGGATATATTCCTCTGAATAACAAAGAATGGTGATTTGACCCTCTCAAGGACCAACTCAACAAATGGAGTTCTACCAGAGGATGGTTTGCATGGCACCTTTGTCATTGACTTAGGGATGACTTCAAATTACTCCTCCATTGATCTTAGATGAGATAACAAATCCAAAAGATTTGGAATTTTTAGAACAGCAGAATGTTAATCCTCAAGAAGATGAGCAAGAAATTGATGAAGATGAAGATGAAGATGACGATGAACATGAGGATCTAGATGATGAGCTTCAGCCTCCAACTTATGATCGAAATGATTTCTGACTTTTGTATTGTTGTCCCTGAAGTGTTCCTTTATAATACATTGTGTAATTTGTACCTGTGTTTCATGCTATGACAATGTTTTGATGTTCCATGTTGTTCTAACAACTGATCCTTTAATTACACTCGTTTTCATGCTATGTATGTCTAAATTGTTCTATGTTGTTCCATTGACTTGGCACTAATGTCATATTGTAATTATGCAGGATATGAATCATATTCTACGCAGACAACGTGGAGGTCAGCAGCATGGAGGAAATGCCTCCCAAAGGAGCAGTATCGTTGGTACCAATAGCAATGTGAATGCCTCACAAAGGATTACTGCTGGTGGCACTACCTAAAATGTCAATGGCTCTCAAAGGAGCAGTGATCATTCCACTGGTGAAGACAATGGAGATGCTACAAAAAGGGGAAGGAAGAAGAAGTCGCGAACTCAATTGAAGATGCCTTCACGTGCTGGGAAGATTGCCTTGAAACCTAATGGTGACAAGTAAGTATAGACATGTGCACTTGAGCATAAAGATTAGATTAACATGGCCAGCAATACATACAAACATTCTCATGCTTAATTCATGTACTGTAGGCAATTCAAGTATGTCAATTACATGTCCCAAAAGGACTACACATATCAAGTACAACTTGGAGTTATTCTTAGACATGAGTACCCAGGTGTTGTAGAGGACAAGGATGATCAGGGTAGAACCTTTAATGCTCGTCCTGCATTGACATGGGATGATTACTTTGTCAATGAAGACGATGCTGGAATGATTGCTGCAGATCGAGTGAAAAATGAGTTCTGGGTAAGTAAATTTTGGTAAATCCATTATACTTGTGTAATTCAGATAAGTTAAGGCTGCTATTCAAATCTGGATAAAGATTTAAACCCGTTGCATTTATTTTGTCCCTATATGTAGCATTTATTCAAAGTCAAGAAGACGATTTAGGCGTATAAATCGAGTGCTTGAAAATTATGCTTCGGACCATGTGAAGAAAATGATGTATAATGCTCGTGTTGATGTTTGTTATGAGTATTGCAAAAAACAAGGAGAGTGTCGGGACCCAAAAATACAATTCGACCCTCTGTATATCGTGACTAGTCCAGATCACGCTTAGTGCACACAAAGGACAACATCGCTGAAATATCAATTCCATATACAAAGATAACTAATAAATAGGCAAATACAATAAACATCGAGTAAAGACCTTAAGGTCAAAACTTACAATTAATGCCTCGTAAGGCAAAAAAATCTCAATGAAGTCTGCAATGAACTAAACGGGATAACTCGGTGAAACCCATCCATATGCCCACAGCAATCAATCAAAAGCGATCTAGTTCTCCACGATCCTTGAAGTAGACCTTGTTGACTGGCGATTCCTTCAATTCTGCTTGATTCGTCAAAGCAAGCGTGAGTACACACCGTACTCGCAAGTCATACCACAGAAATACAATTATACATGTAGGCTTATTCCAAGGGAATGGCATTCTGTGGTTATTTTGCAGAAATGCAACATTTACAATTGAATACTAATAATAGATTGAAAGCAAGTAAAACAAATAGATAATCATAATTTAACAATTTGATTTCACAAAGACATACACAGCCTAAACAAATTATTCACATAGCCATATGATTTAGATCACACAGCTCCCTTCCCACACAGTTTATGAAAATCTACCCCTCGTGTGAAATCCCCGAGCATGTCCATGACCGCGAACGCGGCTATTTGAATAGATTGTTTAACACTCTGCAGAGTTTGTACACTTTACCTACATGATGCAATCAACTTGTACGGAGCTGATCACAACAAAATCTTTCAGAAACTTCATCTTAACATTGACACTCTCAGTGTGCTTACGAACTGTCATACCAAACTATACATAGTGGATGGTACGACACACACCGTTGGACAGGGAAGCGGCAAACCGTCCCGCGATGTGACTATTTGGTAGAACACACCTCCACCTATTCACACAGCCTAACCTACTACCAGAGTAATCAATGTCAAGACTCCGTAACTTACTAAGTTAGACCCGTCCCATAACAGGCATGTGGTTGTACGAGAGGCCCAGTTCAATGACGCACAAAGTTAATTCCTTAATTGACCAAGGCAAGACTTCCAAATCTCTAACTAAGCCACATAGATTATTTTGACACACAGATTCATATTCCCAATTCACACAGCCACTATGTCACACAGTTTCCACCACTTGCCTCAGTCTAAATCCTTTCCCACCCGGTTGGTTAAGTGCAACACATGCCATAATAGCACACAGTACACACAGTTTTATCTCATAGTTCCATAGTCACTTAGTCAAGTTGATAATTGTAACTTTACATGAAAAGGTGATTCGTGGCATGGCTAAGCAATCTAATCGCATCTAACCAACCCACGTTGGTGCTAGAATAATACCAACTATTAAATAACCAAGCTAGGGTGACAAAAGATTACGGCATATCAATTAGACAAGGATGTTATAACAAATTGGATTATTAACTAAACCCAAAAGCATTTAAATAAATACTTAAAGTAAATACAATAATTTGAATCAAGATACTTTTAGAACACTGGGATTCAATATGATCAAAGGTGCAACTTGCCTTGCTAGCAATGACGATCTCATTTAACTTTAATCTTCTACTTCCTTGATCTTCAGCTCCTTCTTGATCAACACTTCTCACAGTATCGATGTCTATTCGCAAACAAGCAATTAACTAATAAATAAATAACAGAGAGCAAACAAACTCCAAAAATCAAATAATAATCTCATAATAAAAGATATTGAATTTAGATGAATTAGGACTTTGAATGAACTCAATCGGAGTACGGATTGAAAGGATATGACTCTCGGAAGAATCACAAGAAATGATGAAGTCGAGAGAGAAAAGAATATTCAAATAATATTCTTTCGGATTAAATCATTAACTAGAATTGGAGACTTACAAGTGGGGTCCACTGGTAAGTGAGGGAGAGGACAAGGATAGTGAATGACATGTGGGACCAATTGGATAATTGAATTTCAGAAATCGGATTAATTTACGAAAAGGAATAGTGGATGACAGATGTGACCCACTGAATAAATGAATTTCTAGAATTACAATAATTCTAGAAGTAAGGTAAAGAGAAAGACAAGTGGGCCATTGGTCCATAGACCAAGTCCACGGGCTAGGGTTTGGTGCATGGTGAATTGAGTCCACAGAATAGGGTCTGACATGATGGTGACCACGAGTAAATGACCCGGCTTAGTGAGCCAAGTCTACCCGGGTATGGCTCAGGGTTAGGTTTACATCTAGGGTTTGAGATGCCTGGTTGACGAATGGGGTCCACGAGGTATAGAGTAGGTTCACAGTAGATTGGGTTCAAAGAACAATGCGTTGACACATGGGACCCATGGTTCATAGGCTTGGTTCACGGTGAACCGAGTCTACACCGGTGTGGTTTAGGGTTTGGATTATGTGGATGCCATGTGGGCGGGTTAGGTGGTTGACACGGAGAACAAGGTGGTGATGTGGCAGCGATGCCTGCATGGCGTGTAGGGTGGTGGCTATGCGGTGCAACGAGGCGGGGAGGCTGCCGATGCGGTGGGTAGGGCTACGTAGCACCGACAAGGCTGCCACGTAGGACGAAATGACAACATGGTGGTGACATGGCGTATATGGGGGCCAAGGTGGCAAGTGACCCAGGCGATGTGGCACAACCATGTTGAGGTGGATGTTGTGTTAGTTGACCCGATCAGCGTAGGCAAAAGATAGAGAAGAAAAGAGGGAGAAAGGACTGCGACCATGCTTCTCAGGTGATCCACGGCGGTGATGATTGGCGATGCAGCGAGCATCCACGGAGTCCACGGTGGCGGTGGCAGTGCAAAGGGCACGGGCACGGTCCTATTCCAGATCTGAGACACCCGGTCGTCACAGAGTCCTACAAAGGGAGAGAGGGGGAGAGAGAGGGGCAGGGCCCGCATGGAAGGCGCACAGAGGGGGCACGCTGCTACCATGGCTTCCTCGGGTGATTCTCATCGGTGACGAGCGGTGGCCAGTTGGCTCCAGCGACGGTGGTACAGGGGACTCGTGCAAGACCCACGACGACGGCGACGACGCTAGGCACGGCGGCTTCGGAGAACCCGAAGAGCGGCGGCAAACGACGATTTGATGCGGCGCCAGCGGGTCGGCCAAGGCGAGAGCGGCTCGGCACGGGCAAACGCACGGGATGAGGGACGACGCTACGGCGGTTCAACTAGAGGGCGAGGACAGCGACACAGCTCCGAAGAGGTCTAGGGCGGCAAGAGTCGGCGAGAGGGAATAAGAGGACGGGGATGGGGCCTTACCAGTGGCGGTCAAGAACGGAGATGAGCTCGGGGGTGACATTCTGATGGCGGTGGCGAGGTGCGGCGGAGAGGGGGCAGCGGCTGCGGCACCAGACTTGGAGAAGACGGTTCGGGCGGTCGCTACGGTGCCGGATCGAGGTCGGGGAGCATAGATCCGGGACGAGGACGGCATGGTGATGTCGGATGCGGCGTCGTTGAAGGCGGAAGGGTACCAGCCGGCGGTGAATGGCGACGGAGCGCGCGACATCGCCTTCGGGGAAGGACCCGGCGGCGGGCTTGGCAGCGCAAGAAGGCGTCCCGGCGGAGGATGAGCTTGGACGTGAAGGCAGCGGCGCAAGGTGACACGGATGCGACGGCGTGTGGAGGTGTCACGACGGAGGATGACGGAGAGGGGCGCAGCGCCGGGCTTGAAGACGAAGACGGCTCGGTGTCGGCGCTTGGCGGGTCCTTGGCGGCTCTCCAAGCGGTGGCACGACGAGGGCGTGGCGGA
The DNA here is from genome assembly GCA_036346405.1 of Phyllostachys edulis. Lineage (NCBI taxonomy): Eukaryota > Viridiplantae > Streptophyta > Magnoliopsida > Poales > Poaceae > Phyllostachys > Phyllostachys edulis. Next base: position 36,446,374 of record CM070551.1, read on the forward strand.
CGCGCTCGGAGGCGGCGCCGAGCTTGGAGAAGACGACCTCGGCGGCCATTGAGACCTCTTGGCGCCACGCGGCACAAAGAAGCGCGAGGCGAAGAGGAGCGCGAGGCACGAGGGGCGGCACTCATAGCGCCTTGGGGAGGCGTGTGGCATGGAAGCCCAAAGGAGGCGGCGGTAGTTGCGCGCAAGAATTGCTCACTGTAGGATCAGAAACAAGACGCTGCTGAGCGGCAAGATGGCCGCTAGCAAGCGACCTGGTGGAATTAGGGTTAGGCGGCGAGGATGTGGGCTGGCCTGGGCCGACGGAGGGAGCGGCGGGCTGGTGGCCATCGGTCAAGGAAACGGTCTGGAGGAGAGAGATTTGAATGGGCCGATCCAATTCGGCCCACAAAGGGAAATGGATTTAGAAATGATTTAGGATTTAAAATAAAAGCTGAAAATCCAAATGAGCTCAAATAAATTCAGAAAAATCCAAGAAAATACACAAAAATTCCTTAGAGCTTTAAATTGATGTTTAGATTAGTCAAATTAAATATTTTAAGTTTAGGAAATTCCCAGTTAAGCTTTATTAATTCAAATAAAATTGGTGAAATTTTCCAGGGACCTAAACTAATCAAAAGATTTTTGAAAAGCCAAATTTTGGGACGTTACAGAGAGAAGATTGATGACACGTTGGCACGTCCAAGGGAATTAGAGTATGAGCAATACTTGATTGGTAGGATTTGGTGGTGCAATGAGCAAGTATGGCCACATCTTTGTCGTGAATCGTGCAATGGACCGCTTCTTGACAAAACGAAAGAGAGGTCGAGGCACGCTTGAAATCAAGATGTTGCTCAAAACCGACTGTGCTCACGATCATACTCGAAACTCAACAATACTTGGTATATTATACTCAGAATCGTGCACTTTGCTTACCTTCAATTCACATATATTATGTCTTCCTCACATATTTGATCAAGTTAATTGTGTTCTTCACCGTGTTGTAGGAACACAAGTTTAGACCAGAGAATGCTACATGCTCAAGACATATGCCGAATGAAGTCCGCATGAAAAATGTGGAAGATCTTGGCAAGAAGTGGTCCAATTTGCGCCCAAAAAGCACGTAAACGCATTGTAAGTTCTACCATGTTTGTACTCAACTCAAGTGAACTTAACTTCTACGAAAGCAAATCATATGAAATGTTGCTTTTGTTCTAGGATGATTACTCTGCAATGCCAAAGCTCAACATCTAGGCGGTGAGTGGGAGCAAAGAACCACTTGATGGAGCAATACTTTACAACACCAATGGTGGCTCGCCCCATGGCCGTGTACCAATAGGGAATGGTGTCACAAGAAGGTCAAGTTCTACTAGCGCCTAAATCAAGAAATATCGTGCCATCCAGCCCACCTCATATCGTAATGTGCTCCGACATAATCAAGAACTACTCCGGACACAAGAAGTTCACCGCCAAATGATTGTGGTAACATTGTTAATACCTCATATCGCAAATGCTTTCAAGTATATTCTTTACGTCTTCATATATAACCATAACCATATCTGATGAATACATTGAGTTGTGAGAAGAAATTATACAATTTAGTCTAAAAATGTAAAATCTTAACTAGCTTTGTCTATTTATCATTTACAGGTTTTTCTTCTGCATCTCTCTAGTATAAAAATATCAACAATCATCAACCGATACTTTCAATTAGCGCCATCTCAAAAAGCGTACAGAGCAAATAGGGCCATTAAAACCATAGAATGGTAACATATCAAGGATTATCTGCAGCAGCTTGTGTCCTATATGAAGCTCGTGAGCACAACATACCAGCCTACAGAGTTGAGGTGTTGTTAGTTAACTTATTAATATAAAGTTGGTTTTAAATGACATACATTCACAAAGCATAAATAGGGAAATGAGGCTAAGAGTACTATATATTGGTGCTTAAGTCGATCAACTACCAAAAGCTGTACAAAAGAACTTATCCAATAATTGTAAAAAACAATGGTATGTAATTGGGCATAAATAGATAGAAAAGTCTATGATGGAAATCAATACAAACTTACTAATCAATAATTATATTTTGTATGGGCCTCTAAATGAAGTTGTTTACATGTAATTTTCTTTCTAGTCTTTGTTGACATGTCATTTTGATTATGTCCCCACCAACTTTATAAAACATGTTATGCCTACTTCTCAATGCCACCAAGACTTCTTAACATCGTCAAGTTTCTAGGTTTGATCTTGATCAGCACCTTAACTCTACAAATCTAGGAATGCATCTAGCTAACACATTCTAAAAAATGGTACCATGCATGCTAAATCATAACAGGGGACCAAGATGAGTTTAAGGATATTTCTGTAACACTATTTTCTTCTATTTGGTTCTAAAACTAAGGTGAATATACCATTCTTCTAGCCAAGTCATACTCCACTACTATAAGATTATAAAACAAGTTGCAAACTAAGATAAAATGGAAAAAAGGTACTTACAGAGCAAGCATAGCACCGGTAAAATGGAACTGCATAGCATATTTTGTGGTTTCTACAAAGGACAGAGGTTTCACAAGTGAAATAGAAAGGTAGCCCTCAGAAATTGTTGTCAATGAATTAAGCATCTTGCAGGTTCCTTTAGGTAAAGAACCAAGCTTCCTAAAAGAGATATAAAGTACCAAGTGCCAACTATTGCTTCAGAATGAGTGAAATATTTGCTAAATAAACTATCAACAACCAATTTAGAGAAAGCAGATCTTGGTCATAAAGGAGGTACCTTTCCAAGATTAGGACTATATGTCTGTAGAACTGGTTGAAGGTATAATGCTTGGCGGTGAAATATGAAATCTACAGTATTTATTATTTGTTGAAAATTGATGATGCATGAATATATATATTAGTTTTACCATTTGCTGAGAGCTGCCTGGGCAGTGCATTTTGACAAGCAGTAGCATTACTTTAAGTTCTTGAGCATACAATCGGAGCAATCCTTTTGATTGAACTGTCAATTTTGAATATTTTGATTTGTAGATCTGTAGAAAAATGCCAAATGAAAGCAAGCTCTAAACCGGCAGTCGTTCCAATGGCTAGGTGCATGTACGTTTCTAGGTGTTGCTTAGGTGCATGTTTCTTCTCCGATTATTACTTCGCTAAGTAGTTCTTTGTGCTTGTTAGTCATCACAGGAGGCCTACCTGGTTTTCTTTTCTGAGACGTTTAGGAGGATTTGATGGATATATGTGTGTTCATCCTGCATACTTTCGTAGTTTTCTTTTGTTTTGACCTTTTAGTCCTTAAGATTTCCTTTCTCGCTTCCCATCACGGTGAACTTTTCTTGTACCAACAAGCTTGTAAGGTCGTAATGTAAGAAGGAAGAAAACACACTTTACCTTTTCAACTCAATGACAACCATTGCAGGACAAGTGAACAAGCAAAAGTGAAAGTGAAGTTGTTGAGGTACTCTAGCCGTATGATTGATTCCGTATCCTAACAAATGAGCTTCTCTGACAAAGTAGGCCATGATTTTGTAGCCATATATTGCTACCTGGCATAACAGCTTGGAGCTCATTTTTCACATATGGTGACTAATCAATTATTACAGATGTTGAACCATCTGCATATTTTAGCTATTGCCAAAATGTTACTATTATCTCGATCGATCCGTCCCTACTTTCGTAGTAGAGTTTTGTCCAATTGTCTTTTGTTAATAACTTGTCAGAGTGTACTCACCGATAAGCCATACAATGATAATTAATTAGCACGTTTCATGTCTGCTCTAACTGGATATTACTGACAGACTACAAATATTAGGGCATGTTCTAGTGACCGAATCGAATCATTTCTAAGTGTAATTATTCAAGACGATACTTACGGCATGTGCACTTTTTTGTGCCTCTTCTATTCTCCTCGTGATCTACTGTTAGAAGCTATTCATTGAGCATTAATCGAGTCTTTAGTGAGTGATGAATGACAAAAAAAAACATAGGGCATGGAATTTTATTTTTTTTTTTCTGAGAAGGGCACAGATGGGTTGTCATAAGGAACCATTTATTTAGTTTTTTTATAGGTACAATTGCCGAATCGTGTGAACACATATTGAACTGTCAATATTGAATATTTTGATTTGTTAGATTTATTATTGTGACAAATAATTTCCATGGGCATTTCTAACCTTGTAAAGTTTTCAAAAGTAGATGCTTTTCTAGAAGATGGGTGAAGAACCACCACCAGAAATGCTGCGCCATGAAACATCTGCACAATCACATGTAAGAATACTTAGCAACTAAAATTATTCCCAATACTATAAATAATATCTCATGAAAGTTACAAGGTTGTCCAAACCTCTATCATTTGGAGGACTAGTTTGGACTAGACACTAATACTTTTGATTGTGTCGAGTGACAACAAGCAAAGGCAAAGAAGGAGCGAGTGGACTCATGTTGAGTGTTCTATCACATGGGCTTAACCTCAATCCCAATTAGTTATATATTCATGGTAAGGTGGTACTAAGCTTGTTTAGAATTTTTGTCCACGCGTGCAACTGTTTAAAAAAAAACAGGCTTGTCATAGATTTCGATTGCTCTAGCTCTTCTTTTAGCAATTATAATGGTTCTAATTGTGCTTAGGCAGACTTATAATGCTAGTGTTCAGTGAGTTGTTTTAGCTCTTTTGTTAGCACTTCTAATGGTTTTAATTGTGCTAATTAAGGCAGACTCATAATGTTGGCCTACTCTATTCATCTTACAGGAAGGGACCAGGACCGGGACTGGATCCTCCCATGTGGGCTCAGCACCATATGACAATGCCATTGATGGCAACGATGCTAACACTGATGGCGACAACTGCAATGCTGACATTAATAGCTGCAACAACCATGATACCAACAACATCAACCGCGACGGATGCAACTAATTGTCTACATGGACTTTGATGATGTCTTGCTAGCTCTTTTGAATAGTTGAACATGGTATTGCTGCACTTATAGATGTACTTATATGACTTGTATGTGATATTAGTCTTTAGGTGTATTGTGGCAGTACTGGACTTTTAGATGTCTTTTGTGCGAATTGCTTTCTACAAGTAAACCTTATGGATGGTATTGGACTTGAAATGATAAGCTTGAACTTCTTATTTGTATATGGAGTAATGCATGGATGTGTATTGTGAATTATATGATGTATGGATGTGTATTGTAAATTATATGATGTATGGATGTGTATTGTAAATTATATGATGCGTGAATGTGCATGAATATGTGAATTGACAATTTACGCTAGTGAAATCATGAGAATCATAATTTTGTTAACAGGAACGGAGTCATTTTGGCGTTGGTTTGACACCGCGAAAACCAATTTCCTGACGGGCTAAAACCGTCAAGAAAATGATTTTTGTTGACGGTAATGGAAAAAACCGTCAGGTTTAATATACTTGACGGTAATGGTTGTCCCGTCATGTAAACTAGATACCTGACGGGCAAAAACTGTCAAGAAAATGATTTTTGTTGACGGTAATGGAAAAAACCGCCAGGTTTAATATACTTGATTTGAATAGATTGTCCCGTCATGTAAACTAGATACTGACGGGCAAAAACTGTCAAGAAAATGATTTTTGTTGATCGGTAATGGAAAAACCGCCAGTTTAATATACTTGATGATAATAGATTGCCCGTCATGTAAACTAGATACTGACGGGCCAAAACCGTCACGAAAATGATTTTTGTTGATTTATTATTGCGATCCGTCGAGTTAATGTTCTTGACTGTTATCACCGTCACCAAATGATTTTATGGACGGTTCACAAAACCGTCGGAAAATATAGAAAATCGTCAAGAAATATTTTCTTGACGGCAACCGCGAGACAAATTAGATTTTCCGACCACCCGCACACGAGGATTTTCTGACGGTTTTTTTCTATTTTCCTTACGGTTTTCAACCGTGAGAAAAAAACCCCTTTTCTAGTAGTGAATATATAAGCCCTTCTTTCCTAATCACTTGTTATTGCGTGAAGCCAACAACCAGATGGGCATAATTGGGAAAAAAACCCCCAACTAGATCAACATTGCCACGTCAATCTGCAAGGCCTTATGCCCTTACTACTTAGAGCATCTCTAATGTATTGAACCGATGTCGATTTAGAGTTATGCCACATAAGTATTATAGAAACTGAACTTATTTTTTCTCCAATGTATTGAATCGATTCCTACTAATAACTGTGACCCACGTTACATTAAAAAACCATAAAGATAATAATATCCTCTCTCAACCGCACTCTTTCATATATAGTTATTTAATACTCATATGAGTTGTTTAATGTTTTGAATCGACTTCTAAGTAGAGTCCGATTCCATGCATTTTTTTGTTAGAATTGATCCTTCCAATATATTGAATCGATTAAATGTATTCTCTCTCCTCATTTGAACTGGCTAAAACACAACATTGAAGATGGTCTTAGGACCATACGCAATTAGCAGTAAAACGCCACAGGCGTTTAAATTTTTTTATATGCGCAGAAATCACAATCACGTGTCCGCTGATTTAGGGGGATTTACCGTTTAATAAAGACCGTCCGATCGCGATCACTCCTGATCCAGCCGTTGATAGTGCAGGCGGTCGTAGAACCTTCCCATCGCTCGCTTGTCGCTTCTGCTGCTTCTGCACATCGGCGCCTCGGCTTCCCCTCTCGATCGCGTCGCGTCCCTCCTCACCTCCTCGGCCCCCAGCCGCCGCCGCCCTATCGCCTCCGGGCGCCGCCTCGGCTGCCCGCCGGCCATCCCCGCCGTTTTCTCCCACATCCATCTTCCAGGTAACGCCCCCCGCCCCAACTCAAGGCCACACGGCCTCGCACTGCCCCTGGGCCTCCCTCCATCCCTTCCTCCCTCCCGTCTGTTAGTTGACAAAAGAATAAAATAAATGGGAAGCAGAACGGCAGCGCGGCGCCATAATTTTTGGATCTAAATTATAATCTGGCTTGTGTTACCTCTGGTTTTTTGTTTTGATTGTTTGATTTGGGGTCAGATTGGTTTTCTGATAACTACGCGGTTCGATCTGGTGGTCTAAAAAGAAAATAGAGTTACGTCAAAAAAAAAAAAGAAAAGAAAATAGAGCAATGCGTGCGCGCTCGCGCGCGCTCTTTTCATCACTCATGACATTCACGCTGTTTGCATATGAAAATAATAACGTGATGATCTAGATGATTGATTCACTGTTGTCCGCTCGGGCTATGTTCTTGCTTGTTTGGATGAATCCATTGAATCTTAGATATTAACTGCTCTTCTCTCTCTGTCAATTTGACTATATTGTTGATTTTAATGTAATAAACAGGAGGGTGTATTGTTAGAGTTTAGTATTGAGTATGTATTAATATCAGATGAACACTTTTAATAACTGTTGCATATGTAGCCATGTCGCAATGTCCGTATTTCTGGAAGAATTTCGTATTGCCGTGCCTGTTTGCATCCCTAAAAACACTGTATTGCCATGTCCATATTGTATATATATGTCCCATGTTCGTGCAAGCTACCTGGTGATTTACACCGCCTTTGTAGCTGCTGCTTACACTGCCATCCAAACATTCCTGGATCTGCCACTGGTGATAGAACCCTTCTCTCCGAATGATGTTGGGCTTAACAATATGGTTTGTTTGATAGAGGGTCCATCAGATAAGAACTCCCCTTTAAATGGGCGAATGCAAACTTGTGATCCAAGCGACCAAGCCTATCCGATCAGTATGGGAACAAACCACATTCTTCATATCTACTTCAGCCAGTGTTGCTAGCTTTGGCTCTTTGGATGATCAAACAGATAACAATCCTCCCTGCATTGGTCATATTGCATCCAACTTGTTTACGAGGAGTTCTCACATTCGCTTGTTGGATATTACTGAAATAATGAATGAGTCGAATAACTGCAACTCTTAGTCAAACTCTCCTATAATACCTGTTCATTGTTCATTAGAAATATGCATGCAACTCCAGGGAAAAGAATGGTGAGATAGGGCCATTTTACCCTTATTGGTACACAATTATTTCATTTTTTGTGTCTTCTATTGATAAAGCACTTATTGTGTAAGATGCATTTTGAGAATCATGCATGCAAATTATGGCCATTAAAATGTGCTTGATAATGTGAAATATTATCGAATTTCAGTTCCATGCTCAAGAGTATTCGCTACTTAGTGACTAACAGCGAAACTAAGTCTTTCCAATAGCTTGCTCCTCACATAGTAGTCTGGATTTAAAGTTGTATTTTACGACTGATTGCAGTGTGCTCTTTCTTTGTCATGAACTCCCTCCCTCCATCTCTGCAATTAGCAATTCATGATTTGAATATGTGTAATAAATTATGTGTTGGATTTATGCATGAGACATTTTAATTGTTGTGTACCATCCAATCATAGAAATTAGGCCAGTATCTAATGCAATTTTTATGTATATTAAGATGTTAATCGCTGGCATTGGCTGTTCTTGCAGAGTTATACTAGATCATATCTAACTTGTCCTGGCTCTGTGACACTGTTTGCTTTACTGAGAAATGTGAAAATCTGTTAATCTTTGCTTACTCTCTCTAACATGCTTTGGCTGCTTTTTTTGTTTAGCAATTTACCTGGTACTGAGTCTGGCACAATTCCATAACTCTTGTGTTGTGCATGCATTTTCAATTTTGCTTCTTTATTCGAACTTTAGGTTCTGTTGTTTTGCCCTAATGGTTCACATATTGCTCTCTCTTTCTTATTAATTTGGTATCTATGCAACATTGCAAATTGCAAGTATTGACCAGTTTGAACATGCCAATGCTTCCTCACTAAATAAAAGGAGAGAAAATACATAAAACTTACAGGAAATAAAGCGCAAGCCACTTGAAAATTTTCTTTTCACTTTGCTATGCCATGCAAACGGTATGTGTGAATATTAGCTTGCGCTTGAAATATGCTAGGGCTGTATCACATGATTTTGAAAGGTATGCATAAGGCAAATCATAAGGAACAAGGTATAAATAAAACCCAGAAGATTGCAAAATAGTTTTCCTTTGTTATTGTATACAGATACTATAGTTCATGAAAAAAATCATTTTAAGTACAACTTCATTTGTTGTTGTTGTTGTTGTGATTTGCATTAGCAAACTAGTACCAACCAATATTGCATGTTGCCATAGAATGAGAAATAAAATTTCCTTGTTCTCATGATATCTAGCTGAATATAACTGTATTTTTAGGGCATTGTTCTAGATCCCCTGTCCCAATTTTCTGAAGAAATGTCAAGAACTCCAAGTGACCGTAACCGATCAAGCCAGCGTCTTAGGTCAGCTCCTTGTGCTGTACCTTCCTATTACCAGAAAGCAAAAAAGGCAGCCAAGCAAAATGAATTTCAATTACTCTCAGAGAAAAAGGACTGGAAACATGCCACTTGCCCAATATGCTTGGAGCGTCCACATGATGCTGCCCTCCTCCTTTGTTCTTCTCACAACAAAGGTTGTTGACCATACATGTGTGGTACCAACTATCACCACTCTAATTGTCTTAAAACAGTTTAAAAATGCTTATTTGAGGGGCAAACCAACACGTGAAGTCTTAACCGCAGTGGTGCCACCTAGCAAGAAGCCAAAGGAGATGGAGCTTGCATGCCCTATCTGCCGTGGGGAAGTTAAAGGGTGGACGGTGGTTGAACCAGCCAGACAATTTGTCAACCGCAAGAGGAGAACTTGTATGCAAGAGGAGAACTTGTATGCATGAGAATTGCTCATTCGTCGGATCATGTAAAAAACTCTGCAAGCATGTGAAGTCCAAGCATCCTTCATCAAAGCCTTGTGAAGTTGACCCTGCACGTTTAGTTGAGTGGGAGGAGCTTGAAAGTGAAAAAGAGAGGCAGGATACAACCAGAATAATCACGGCCTTGAATCCAGGATCTATAATCATGGGGGACTATATCGTTGATCCCAATAGTGGCAGCAGCGACTCTTATATGGATAGCTCTGACTGGAATGATAGCTTCAACTCTTACACATCCTCAGATGGTGGTGAGTGGTGACAGTGGATCCGTCGTAGAGTAGTCCGCAGAGTTCATAGGAGATGGGGAGAGACCAAAGGCAAAATGTCACAAATATACCAGCTGGTGATTCTGGCGTTCAGCATAGTGGTTCAACCAACTCTCGAAGGCCATTGCGGGTTGGTTTTATTCTGTCAACTCGGAGTTGGCCAAGCGGGCGTGGAAGATCCACAAATGACAGCTGAGAAATTGAATCATTTTGCACTTGTGCACCCTGTCCATCTGCGAGGAAGCTGATAACAGTAACACTATTATGATAGCTGATGCCTGGTGGCGCCAATACTTATGAGGTTGCTCTAGTTTGTTTCTTCGCTGATCTGGTGATAGGGGGTGGGATTTAAAGGAGGTTTTCGCTTCGTTGGGCCATCTTCCTGTCTCTGATATGCTTTCTTATGCACTTTAGGATGAATGCGGTGCTGGTTTTGTGAATGACGTCTGGTTAGCGTTTCATTCTTATTTTCTTATCAAATTAAAAACAGGTTATGTTAAATGCAAAAGGCTGGTTTAGTCGTTCGTGTTGTGTTAGAAAAAGAAACACCATGTAAATTTTAGTCTCAGTTATGTATAAAGTTAAGTCAGACAGTTATATTATATGTTTCTAATTGTCCGGTGGACGTATTGCGACTTGAGTTGCAAGGTTTTGAAGCTCAGTGTTCTCAATGAACTGACTCGCGGTTCTGTGTGATTACCCTTGCATCCAATCCAACTCGTTAGGAGTTGATTGCAACTTCCAGGAGTCTGAACTGTTTATTACATTCCATATGGCTCATGATGCCTAATCTGCCATCTTGAAGCTGATCGCAAGAAGCCAATAAACACACTGCTCATCGGCATTGTTTGTAGCGCGACGTTACCGCATCAAATAGATCAGCAAATCTAAATCCTCACATCGGCACTGTTACATGGTTTTTCGTTATATCTGGAACAAAAATTACTCAACTATCTGCTCTCAATTTACACATTCAGAGGTGACAAAATATAAATGGTGCTTACACACAGGGATAATGTATAGCCCTTAGGAGATACCAATGGTCTTCCCTAGCAGCCACATGACCAGCGAGAACTCGATCATGAAGAGCGCGTGGAGCCATGTCCGGTCGACGACGAAGCCGAACACCGTGATGCCCGCGCGGTTGTTCTCCAAGTAGGTCACTGAAAACACCATGACCAGCTACAGTGCTAAGTACCAACATTGCAACACCGACAAAATCATACCACATGTGAATGCACGCACGGGTTGCTTGGTGCTTGCTTACCTAGCGCCTGCCTCTTCTGGTAGGAGATGTTGGTGACGTGGAAAGATATGAACTTTGAGCTGTCGAGGCTGTCCTCGTCGTCGTCGGACTCGTCGCCGGAGGAGGTGCTCACAGGGAAAGGGCTCGTGGGTGCCTGCTGGTACGCCTTGCTGGGCGTCCTGGGGTTCTCTTGGTCACGGTCCAGGCTGTTGATGGTGGCGTCGGCGTGCCATGCCGCGGCGACGCTGGTGATCGCCTGCGTCTTGTGCGTGATCTTGGCCGCGCTGTGGAGGCAGATGAGCAGGCCGGTGACGAGGCTCATCGAGCAGAGCTGCAGAAAATGGATGCGCGTGCAAGAGCCGGTTAATTAGGTGGCAAACAACCAAGCAGCCTCTTTAAGAACAACACCGTGGCACGTTCGGCGCTTACCGCGAGCTCGCCGGCGGTGGCGATGTTGACCTGAGCGTGGGGCCTCGTGGCGGCGAGCAGCGCCGAGAACTGGCTGGCAGTGACGAGGAGGAGGCATGACAGTATGAACTTCCGGTACCGGTGGCTGATACGGTGGAGCTGGTCACGGATGCGGCGGTGCTGCCTCAGCACGGCGGCGACGTCGGCGCACTGGCCGAAGTCCCGCGCGAACCCCGTCATGCGCAGGATCTGCAGGTAGCATATGATCCGGAACAGCACGCAAACCATGAAGAACATGGCCGTGCGGTATATCCACGACGCCATCTCGAGCGCGCACGCCGCGGCCGACCACCACGGCCGGAAGGGCCTGTTCGCGCAGTACCAGAAGACCTTGTAGGCGGCGTCGGCGAGGAAGCAGGGGAGCACGAAGCAGGCGAGGAGGTGGAACGAGCCAGCGAGCTGGACGGTGTAGCCCACGCGGACGTCCTGAGAGTCGTGCCGGAGGCGGTCCAGGTAGAGGAGCCGCCGCAGGCCTCTGCGGCGGACGAGGGTGGAGAGGGTGAGGTAGGCGAGCGCCGCGGACAGGGTGAGCGAGGCCTGCACCTGCATGTCGTAGGCGCGGCGCGGCAAGGCGACTCGCGCGACCGCGGGGACGGCCACGGCGAGGACGACGAAGACGAACCAGGAGGCGGCGGCGCTGGCGCCGTCGGAGTGGTCGACGCACATCCACCGGAGGCAGGACCGGAAGCTGCGGAGCTCGTCCCGCGCGTGCGACATGCACCGCGTGTACGACCCTCTCCGCCGCAGCAGCGGCGTCGACGCGGGTTCCGGCTCCGCGGCGGCCGCCGCCGGCGACATCGACGGCGTGTCCGCCATCGCTGCGGGTCTCTTGTCCTCGTACTCCTTCGCGGCCCTTCTCTTATTCCTTTATGGCCTGCTTTCCTTTTACTGGTTGCCCTGGCGTGTAGGGAGGGTAATGCCGTAATGCGCTGGCAAAAGCTTTACTTTTCGTTCAGAGAGAGAGAGAGAGAGAAATAAAACCTGGGATAGAAATGGAGAAAGAGAGAGAGATATTTTGTTGCTAGTTGCGACCTATCTCAAATTTGGAAATGTTTGTGGCTGTGAAATCTGTCATGAATGACATGCCTTACCGCCTTACGCTATTTTTCTCTCTTCTCTTGTTCAACTTGCAGCACAGGATCTCTCAACGATTCAGGAGACTACAGGTTCCATGATTTCTTTACTCAATTGATCAACTGATCATGAGATCACACGATGATAATGTCTGATACAAAAAGCAGTACATGATCTACTGTCTTTTCTCAGTGTTGCTACGCATCACTATTGCCATGCTCAAACAGCACGTAGCTGCAGATGTTTTTGCACGGTCGCATTCGGTGCAAGTACCACAGCTCGCAATATCGCAATGCGTGCAAGGGCATTCGCCTATGTGTGCACATCACGCGGGCATGTAATGAGCACTGAGATACTTACCGCCACGTTGATTTGTCCCTGCGTCGTCACTTGGTTCTTTGCTACTGGACAAAATAAAAGTAGAAATCTGTTATCTGATTGAAAGAGTGACAGTGAGATACTGGTACTACCATTGTACAATGATCATGAAGCTCCAGAGGCATCAAATTTTAGACTACTCCATCGGTGGTTGGCGACACACTCTACCAGCTCGCCGAGAAAGGAAACAGGAAAAGAAATGGAAAGAATCCAGAGGAAAAGGAGAGGGGAAAACTTGCTAAAGCTGTTGACCATGGCTAGCTTGGCATGAAGGCCACATGACGGCCACTACACCAGCTGGAAGCCTGTTCTAGCTTTGCTTATTTAGGTTTATTATTTCTTAACTTGTCTCCGCTTTTGGAATTGATTTAGGGAATATTAATGAAGATTATATATTTAGGGAGTTTGGAACACATGTCACTATGCTCCGGGAGCTGAATCTCTGAAGCAGAGACAACTCAGACAAGTACTTCATGCTGAGAGCTGAAAGAACTTCTCATAGCTTACCTGTAACTAAGAGCAATTGTTAGAAGTGAAAGAAGGAAGACATTCTAATGGAGTGAATAGGTGATCAACATGTAAGTTGGAGTACTCTCTTCCCTCAAAAGTTCATGTCTGAATTCTCATATGACAAGTTGACAACAGCGTGCGCTTCTGTAATTATGACATGTAGGTTTTACGTAATGGCGACTATATACAAGACTACAAACGATCATTGCCGCCTACGATTTGATAAGCGGCTATTCACGTTTATAAATTTGACAAGCTAGCTAGCTGATCCTAATTAAGAATTCCACAGCAAAAGAGAGAGCGGCATATTGGAGGGAGATGCCAAGTTGCTGCTCGTTAGGAGACAGCATGATCCGGCTACATCCTAAAGCAAGCTAGCTACTACTCCTTTCCGAGGCTTAAAAATTGCTCAATGAGAAAACCGAAAGGCGGCGGGCGCCTTTGATCGCTTTACAATTGTGCACTGTCCTCTTCTAGCGCACCGCATTCGCACGCTGATTGCTCCGCATCATCTTACTGCACTCGCGTTCGCGTGCTGCGGTTGCAGAGCGAGAGTACACCAGAGCGCAGCACGACGCGAGCTAGCTAGAAGAGTCGTAGCAATGCAGCTTTTCTCAGGCCGGAGCAAGCTGCGGCAGAAGAGCGGCGACGGCGGAAGCGGCAAGAACATAGCGGCCGCGTCCACGGCGAAGGCGGCGGCGTCGAGGGCGAGGCACAAGAACGGCAAGTGCCGCGCGCTGTGCTGCGGCGCGTCCCGGCTCAGCGTGTCCTCGTCGGCGTCGTGCTCGTCCGTCGACGTGCCGGAGCCGCCGCTCCCGCCGCCTCCGCAGCCGCGCGGCCTGTCCAACCTCGCCCACGGGATGGTCCAGGCGAGGCTGCAGTCCATGATCGACGCCGCCGGCCGGCAGTCGGCGCGCCGGGGGACGGCGGAGATGTCCGAGAGCCGGCGCCGACCTTGCGGGTGCGCGTGCTCGTGCGGCGGCGGCGGCTACTACGAGAAGAGCACCCCCGCGAGAGGAAGCCGTGCGTCGTGTTGGTCGCGGTGGACCGGAGAACGTACGCCCCCAGGGAGGAGTTCCGGCGGTCCATCGCGGAGGTGATCACGGCGAAGCGGATGGCCGAGCCGGCGGAGCTGCGCGCGCTGCTCAACTGCTACGTGTCCGTGAACGCGCGCGAGCACCGCGCCACCATCCTCGAGGCCTTCCACGAGGTTTGCTCCGGCCTCTTCTCTTTTTGCAAGGGTTGAAGAAAGCAGCTTGTAAATCGGTTGCCGCGCGTGTGTGCAACTGCATTGGCCGGTCGTCCTCTACTCCTAAGTACTATTGTCGGGGAGTGTAATTGTATTATTGTAGAGCGTAATAAGTCTAGTTCTCTTCCCTCTAATTTGTTGAAAGAATTGCAATAATGTGCTCAAGCAGTCAAGCGTGATGTGTTGGGGAATTTACCATGTACATATTTGATATTTCAATATTTGACTACGTTGATTTGAATCCTTTTCTGGGTTTAGATGTAGTGTTCAGAACTCCTACTCCTACATAATAAATGCATGATCAACATTTTGATCTTCTTGTATTGTTCTTTTGTGGTAGAAATTATTACCGTGCTATGATAGGGTGCGAAAAGCTCTGCAAATGACAGACTCGCTTTGCTTCTTGAAAAAAAATGTGCATAAACGGCTTTTCATGAACAGACAAGTCTTACAATCGTTCAAGTCTAATGATTTTTTTTTCTGATATCGGAAGAATTTCTCACTTTCCCATCCTCTTAAAGATTCGTTCTCCAAGCGAGCTCGCCCTCTCCTCTCCGACGCACCTATCTTATGCTATTGCTGAGTTAGGGTTTAGATTCACCGAGTACCCGTGGTGGATGGTGACGGTGATGGGTTGGGGGAGTGACGACGGCACTGGGAGGTGAGAGGCGGAGCACAAGATAGGATAGGAAGAGATCCATGGCAATGCAGAGTTGGGGATCGATCGGGAGCGTTCTAGGTCGGGATGTAGTGGTTAGGAGATCCAACGGCCCAAAAAACGGCTGGTTTTTCCAACACGTCTAGTCGGCTGAGAAGAAGATTCTTTTTTATTCAAATAAATTTGGAAAAGAGCTGATTTTTCAACCCTAAAAAAATGGAAAAGAGCTTGGACCGGTTTGACAGGTATCATTTCCATGGTATATTTGTGATTAGGGCGCACATTTTGATCGTAAAGGAAGGAACATAATGAAGCAGTAGGGTGAGCATGAGTAAGCTAGTGTTTCATCATTACGACATGCTTTATTCTCTGCTTCTGTACTTGTAGTTCCTGTACTACGGACTGTTGCTGAGTGCTTAAAAATTGTCGGCCTCGTGAAGTTCATCTGCTTTGTGGCATCCAAACAGTAATTAAACGCAGATTTCTGCACTGATCCCCCAACTTTGGATTAAGCTAATTCACCTCTCTGTCTCGCTGGATGGGGCCTGAGGACTAAGTGGAGTGAATACGGAAGAGATAAATGATTATTCGGTACTGTTTGTGTTTGACTCCGATTCCGAGGAAAAAATACGAAATATAATACGAGATGAGCGATATCCATCCGTATGTATCTGTATATCAGGTAGTATGAGGAAAGCTTGTTGTGGCTTCACTTAGAAACATGATAACAAATATGTGGATTGTTGCATCTGAGCAGGCAGGTGATACTGATTGTTTTTTCTTCGACATCTCAACGATTAGTCTCTCCGTGTTCGCTATAATTGCACCACTACTGTTTAATGTTCTGTATAGTTAGTAGGGGTGCAAAAGAAATGAATAATATCTATTCGTCCGACCGACTGATTGGAGGCTCACAGAAAGGAATGAATAATATCCTTGTGTGGCTCCGATTCAAAAAAAAACGCCAAATATGATACAGCATGAACTATCGACTGTATCCGCTCGGATTGCATCCAGTGTGGACGAGTGACGCCCTTCAAGCGGGCCTAGTCCAAGTCAAATGTTTATGCTTTTTGGCATACACTAGACGTGACCATCGTCAATCGTTTATTCCGCCAGTCAGGCTGAGCAGGCCCCAGGCCCGTGTCCGTTTGGTCAGGTGAACCCACGGCCAGGCCCAGTCCAGATCGACCATGTCCTAGGCCAAAATTTATGGATATGGAATTTCCAAGCCAGGCTTCAGGCAGAGCCAAGCCCGTCAGTCCTGGGCGGGGCCAATTTTCTGTGGTTTATCGTCTCCAGTAGTGCGGTGCGGGGGGCGTGAGCACCGGCTACACCCAGCGAAGCCCCTCAGGATCCTGGATCCCCTTTCGCCGTGACGGAGATGGGTACATGTACTGATGTACAACTAGCACCAGCAATTTAGGTCTAGGGTGGCTAGCACCGGCTTATCTTGTCTAGAATTTTGCGGCCGCCATTGACTAAGAACTGTACTATAGAATTGCTTGGTATTAGAGTTGAAATCGGAGCAGATATGGGCCACTCATCTTGTATCCTATTTTGTATTTTTTCATAGTCGAACATAGATAGTATCAGATACGTATTTCTTCATCTCATATTCGCTCCGTAAATTTTTGGTCGGATGAAAATTTTCTGTTTCTTTTTCACCCGTACACATAACATTGGACAATAGAGTGCAATTAGAGCGAACACAGAGAGACTAATCGATGAGATATTGAATGAAAAACACTCAGTATCCCCTGCCTACTCAGATGCAGCAACCGGCCTATTTGTTCCTAAGTAAAGTCACAACAAGCTTTCCTCATATCATCTTACATATAGACATATAATATTACGTATTTTTCTTCGGAGTTAGAGTCGGAGTCGGACATAGATAGTGTTAAATACCCGTTTCTTCATCTCATATTCGCTCCGCGAACCTTCGGTCGGTCAAGAATTATCTACTACTACTTTGTACAGTTACATGAGAGAGAGCGCGCCTAAGGAAAGTGGCGCGTTAAATTTCAACATTCCACGCATATATGCTCGATATCACGCGGATGCGGTTAATTAGCTATACATTGACGTGAATTACATAAACTAACAAAGGCGCGCGTAAGTCACCTATAAAGCAAGATTTCGCAATTAATATATACTAAGGTTGCCTTTTGGGATTGGTTCCGAATCAACGATTACGAAGACGCGCGTGCGTGCTTGAACCATGATCTCTGCAGAATGCCCAATTAATCCGCCAAGCGATTTTGGCGGTGATGAAGGCTTCGAGAGTACAGTACTGTTAGCTAGGCTTGCACCGTGCAAAGGAGTACTAAACAAAACAAAGTATGCGTAGTGACTAGTGAGGGATACGCACTGTGACCTTCGACTCAATCAACCTCTCCTTATATAAAGGGCTTCAGAGAGTCGACTACTGGCAAGGCCCGACTCCTGACGCTTGGCCTCGCTTGCTATCTGCCACCTGAAAAGGCCTACGACTCCTGGCAGTTGTTTCACTTTCACGGTTCCATCACCGGCCGGGCTAAAGGAGGGTGCATGCATTTGGTCGATCGGCAAGTGATCGAGCTAAGTTCAGGCTGCTGCTTCGGCGGTACGCCGGTACGTGCGTACGCGCGAGTACATGGCCGGGAACAGCCCGGACAGGGTGTGGCCCGGCGCCGCGCGCCGCGGCCGGTACGTGCCGAGGCGCGGCGGAGTCCTGAGAGGTGTCCTCAGGGCCATCGCGCGCGCGCTGGTTCGCCTCTGCGCTCGGCCGCGCGCGGGAGGTTGATGGCTGATGAGACGCGCGGAAGTCGAGAAGATAAGAGGAGACAGCTAGGCGTATGGCCTGCTCTCAGCTAGCTGACGAGTCATATGTACCACGGTACCGGCCATAGTTAGAGTATAGTATGCGTAGCCGAATACCATGGTTGCTTGAGACATCGTAAGCGTACGTACTTACGTAGTGTTACTGTTGTATGCGACTTCTTGTGGAATAAAATGAATAACATGGAGTGACCTGTGCTTCAATAATTATACAATCTAGTTTCCTGCAGCTAGCTTTTGCGTTTCATTTTGCAGCGTATCTGCGTATATACGCATGTAAACTTTCCTTCTACCTACGAGGGGCGGGGCTTAAGTTAGGCCAAAGTGGGCCATGGTCCCATTTCAAATTGGAATCATATTACGAAGTATTCTCTTGTTGCTACTTATACCCTAATTAAACATCAAGTTTGCTTAGTAGGATTTAAAATACAATTAGCTAGATTGGCCGTCTCTAAATTTTGGTTGAACCTCCACCATTGTACCTATGCACATGTCGGTAGTACGCCTAGCTTTTGGCGTAAATATCACTGTTCTAGGCATTTTAACACAATTAGCGTCTGTCGTGATAAAATGACAGAAATGACGTCTTATCCGCACGGCGTCTGGCCGGCCATGGGACAGATGAGGGCGCGTGTCACATACACGATGCGTCTGATCGGTCATTGTGCAGACGAGGTACCATTTTATCGCAACAGACACTAATTACGTTAAAAAAACCTTCGCAGCAATGCCATTTGCAACAAATAAAAACCCTCCTATATATGCACGCAACGCAATACGTACCAAATCTCTTTTCCGGAACCGCGCTCGTGGTTCGCTCGTCTCCAGCGATAAAAACTTGCCGTTTTCATTAGTCCAACTGGCAGATACGTACCACGGCAAAGGTTTCTAGCGAACAGCAACACATCACAGATTCGCAATTCCCCGCGTTCCAAATTATTGACCTAAGCTAGCTGAGTCGTCCCACTAGACTCTAGACTCTAGTCTATAGTACGCCATGTGGATGTCGTTTGAAAACTGTTAGTTAGGCAAGAGAAAACATATAATACATGTTTATCGATGTAGGTATTTACATATCATGCACCCATATTCTCACAATTTAGTTAATCAACAGGAGTTTTGACGTACGCTTCAGATTTCAGAATAACTTGATAAAAAGTTGGCCGAGGGACTGAGTGGGTGCTCAGTTGGCACGGGCTTTCCAGGTCCTACCTGTCCGTGTTCAAGGGAGTTCGGCGCGAGCGTCTCGTGAGGTTCTTTTTTAAAGGTGCTGGGAAATTCCTAACCTCAATAGAGAAAACATAAGGGGATCGTTAGTCATCTCATATCTTTCTTACACTCGGCGAGAACTTCAAAAGGTTTCAGTTATTTATGAAGACCTGTGACCATCCCATGAACTGCGTATGATCAGCAAAATGTCAACCTTTCAAGCTAGAGAAAGATTTGTTGCGAGGATGTAAAATATGCCTGCGTGATATATTTGGCATGGAGATATGACCGGCCGGAAAGATCATGGCACTTTTGCAAAGGTGCTGGTTGAAAGGACGCGTGTTGGGATCTTGGGCAACTTAAGTGTGCTGCTTTAATTAGTACATGTTGGACCGAAGAGACGACTAGACGAGGGTTAAATAGACGCCATATAAAAACGATATTTTCAAAAAAAAATTTGCCTCAAAATGTTACAAGTTTTTTTCACTCTAGTAGATATGTGGAGCTATGAAGATCAGAGATAATCGTTCAAATAAAAATCGGACAACAAAAGGATCAAAACTCGCTGAAATCCTCACTGACCGGCCAGACTGATAAACAGTATAGTCAGACCGGTGAATAGTGCGATCAGACCGGTGAACAGTAAAATCGCACAGAAACTGAATTTCAGCAGGATTTCAAAATCGCAAACTGATCCAACTTTTGATCCACAACTCTAACTTCGTAAAACTTGAAACATACATTCTCTAGGATGTCAAGAACATATTCCAATCAAAACTAGGCCAAATACGAAAACAGTGATTCAGAGGATTTCGTTGGAGGAATCAATCCAAGATGGCTAAGAATAGTCTTCCATACGTCCTAACACCCTCAATCATAGGAATAATAAAGCCAAAATCCCTCAAGAGCAAAACCCTTAAAATCACCATTTCTTTCATCAAAATCGGACAAAATCAAACTTTAATCCAAAAGCTTGCTCGTGGGTGAATGATGATCAAGATGACCTTAGATCATATTCCACACTTCCCAACAAGTAAGATTATAGCAAGATCCCAAATAAAAACCTAAGAAATACAAAAAATCTCAAAGGCATAAAAGAGAGAGCAAGAATAAGATAAAATTCATCTTGGGGGCAAATCTTGTGTGGATTGATTAGAGAGATCGTATATTTACAACCACTCCACCATGTAGGAAAAAAACTCAACACTCTAGCACTCAATCAATCCATCTCTCATGATCCCTAGCCTCTCCACTTTTCGCTTCTATACCTAAATAACAAATTGGAGTTTTGTAACATCCCAATTTTCTAGAGTTCTTAAAAGTTTTCAAAATAAAAAGAACCATTTGGTTTTGATGAGAGTTCAAAGCTTAACTTGAGGTTTTCGAAAAAAATCGAGTGTTTAAAATGACTAAATCAAACTTCAACTAATCCAAAGTTTGGTTTACCTGGAGTTGTTCGAGTTCTGGTCTTGTTTTCCTTTCTCTCTGTTTGATCTGACCTCTCTGGACCTCCCTTAACCTCTTCAGATCCTTTTCCCCATGTGGACCTTCTGTAGACCTCTTTGAATCTCCCCTTGTGCCCTTTGCTTGGACTTTTCTTTAGCCCAGACCTTCTTCAGGCCTCTTTGTTGGTTTGAATCTCTTTAGACCTCTTTGTTGGTTTGAATCTCTTCAGACCTCTTTGTTGGTTTGAATCTCTTTTCGGGGTTTAGACCTCCTTTTGATCTAAACCACCTTCTCTAGTTAGACCACCTTGTGGTTTGGACCTCCTTCTCCGTTTGAATCTTCCCTTGGTTTTGACCTCCCCTTTGGGTCACGACCACCCCGAGATGTTCCCAGCTCGGGTTTATATTTCAAACATCCTTGAACTTCGAAATTTTAAATTCAAGTTGAGTTCCCCTTTCTCTTGGACTTCCTCGTGTTCATCTGGACCTCCTCGTGTTCATCTGGACCTCCTCATGCTCCCTTGGATCTCCTTTGGGTCCATCTTGACCGTTGAGACCTCCCCTGTGTTGGTCTTGACCGTTGAGATCTCCTTTGGTTCCATCTTGACCGTTGAGACCTCCCTTGTGTTGGTCTTGACTGTTAGGATCTCCTTTGGTTCCATCTTGGCCGTTGAGACCTCCCCTGTGTTGGTCTTGACCGTCGAGATCTTTTTTGGTTCCATCTTGACCGTTGAGACCTCCCCTGTGTTGGTTTTGATCGTCGAGATCTCCTTTGGTTCTATCTTGACCGTTGAGACCTCTCCTATGTTGGTCTTGACCGTCGAGATCTCCTTTAATTCCATCTTAACCGTTGAGACCTCCCTTGTGTTGGTCTTGACCGTCGGGATCTCCTTTGGCTCCACCTTGACCGTTGAGACCTCCCTTGTGTTGGTCTTGACCGTCGGGATCTCCTTTGGTTCCATCTTGACCGTTGAGACCTCCTCTGTGTTGGTCTTGACTGTCGAGATCTCCTTTGGTTCCATCTTGGCCGCCAGGACCTCTCTTCGTTTGGATCTAAGGGTCCAGACCTTCCTTCGTTTTGAATCTAAGGGTCCAAACTTTCCCAATCTAGATCGCTCCGCCCATCAGCCCTTTTCTCTCTCTTCGCGTGAGCGCGCCTAGTTGAACCATCCGATCAAAATCGGATGGCTCTGCTCCGCTTCACGTATCCCCCTCCCTTGAGCCTGCGACCTCCTCTTTTGTCGTTTTGCCGCGACCTCCCCTTGAGGCCGCAACCTCCTCTTCTTGTCGTGTTGCCGCGACCTCCCTTGAGCCCGTGACCTCCTCTTTTGTCGTTTTCCCGTGACCTCCCCTTGAGGCCGCGGCCTGCTCTTCTTGTCGTTTTGTCACGACCTTCTTTGGTCGGGACCTCCTGTGATCTTTTTTGTAAATACCACCCTCCTTGGTCTTTTGCGAAGACCACCCTTGCGGTCATGACCTCCATTGTGGTCAAGATCTCGCCTTTGGGTCATGACCACTCCTCTCGGTCGTGATTTCCCTCTTTTTCTCCATGCGGCACGCGCTTTAAATGCTACCGTCATCGTATCAACGTGCGCATTTAAAATTTGCTGCCTCCGTAGCGACGTGCGCATTTAATTCCGTTGCCTCCGCTGAACCCCACCAAGCCACAGCAAGTCTCGCCGCCTCGTCCGGTCACTCGGGGCCCCGTTTTCCGCTATAAATAGAGTGCCTGGGAGCTCTTTTTGCCCTTCTTTCCGCTCCCTCTCACTCACCCTCTTTTGCTCTCCCGATCACCTTTGTTCAAGCTCTCTTTTGAAGTGGTTCCACCTCTTTCCTTCGTCAAAATCTTTGCTTTCTTTCAGCTCTGGTTTGGAGAGTTCTTTGGTTTTCTTTTTGATGTTGTTTTTTTTTCTAACTTGGCTCTTTTCGAAAACGTGTAGGATCCGGCTGTTCCGAAGACCTCCTGGACCCAGCTTTTTCAACAGAAGAAGCTCAGTTCTGCAGCGAAGACAAGTCATAGATTTTTGATCATATTGAACCCATTTTTTGCAAAAAGTATATTGTTTTGTTATAAACTTGCATGGCTAGTTTTATAAAAATAGTTTTGGGAGTAGTTAAGCACCATTTGCCAGTATGACTCCTTGGTATGCTTGAATACATCATGTTGACATGTACCCTTGGATACCTGTAGGATGGGTTATCTTAGTTGGATGTCTTTGAATACCAACAGGAGTGCGTTTTATTGCTTAGCCATGCTCTAGTATACGTTGGTCTCGTAATCTCATGACTCAAAGATTGTTGAACTTGACTAATGAGCTATGGAACCGTGGCAATACCACTATTGTTAAAATTTGTGTGCCAAGACCAGAATGGTCATTTGGCCGGGTTGAACCAGAAAATGTTTTATGCTCGGGCGAGTGGGTGGTAGTGAGTAGTGGGTGCTATACACACTGGGTTGTGGAATGTCTCGCCTGAGCGGCCAACTAAGGACTTAACCTTGTACGCCATCGATTTGGGTCTTTCCCGTGCAACCACAAGTTCAGGATGGGGTGATCTTGGCCAACTAATTAGTGAGGTCCATATGTAGTTCTGTTGTGGTGGTTGAAATGGCGCAAGAGGGGGTCCTGAAAAGCGAATCCTCAGCAGGCAGAACCAAGGGCCTTGTCACGAGCTCTAGACTGCTTACCAAAGGAAGTGAGCAGGGGTATCGACGGGTGCCCAACCAACTAGAGGACTTCGTGTCTTGTGGGTAAAGTGCACAACCTCTGCAGAGTGTAAAATCTATTTGAATAGCCGCGTCCTCGGTTATGGACATGCCCGGTTCTTTCACGCAAGGGGTAGATCTTTCTAAAAGCTGTGGTTGGATCCGTGAGTAGTCTGGGCACACGGCTGGGTGGTTGTGTGATGTTTCGAAAGAACTTGTTTACTTATGTATTATCTTTTCAACTTGTACTTTGCAATTTACTTATTGTATTTCCAGTAAATGCTGCTTTCTGCAAATTAACCATACAACTTTTCTTTGGCAAGCCTTGCATAAATGTAATTACATTCATTTTCCCTATGACTTGCTGAGTACATTCAAAGTACTCATGGCTTATGCCCTCTGGTTATTCAGCAGCCGAAGACCTCCCCGGGTGCTCTGAGCACTATGAGGAGGAGTTTGTTGAAGACCTCGTGGACTAGGGAACGTTCTCCACTCGATAGCCTGTGGCTCGCCGAGCGGCTCCGCGTTGTATTCTATTTTCCGCTGCAATTGTTCTTTTGTTGTTTGCCCTGCGTGGCACCCTTGTAAATAAGCTTGACCATAAGGTCTTTTGTCTATAAGTATTAATTTGTCTGCTTCATCTTAAGTTTGTTGTATGAATGTGATGACACCGATGTTGGGTCTGTGCGAGCTAGCGATCTGATCTTGGGACTAGCTCATTATGCACAGAGACTGGGACCTCCGAGTGGTCTTGGTGGACCTCCGAGTGGACCTTCGAGTCCTCCTGGGTGGTCCTTGAGGCTCTCCGGGAGGTCCTGTGGGACCTCTTGGGAGGTCTTGGAGGACCTTCCCAGACCTTCGGGTGGTTCGGTTGGACCTCCTGGGTGGTCCTGGGAGAACCCTCCGGGTCCTCTCGGGTCGGGTCCTCACAAGTTTCTAGGCTTCAAGGGTTGAGAGGTGTGCAACCAGCACCCCATTCTATAGTGGAGGCTAGCTCTATAGAGACACCCCAAACGGGCACTCGTTAAGTCCACACACAAATAAGTTTCACTCACGCACGCTTCTCAAAGCGTCGTCTTCATCTTCTCTTGACCTAAACCGTCTCTCATTGCATCGTCTCGTGCCGCGGTTTCTCCAAGGCTAAGAAGGTAGTTTCGTACACCACTACTTTTTCGGTATAGGGCAATTTCCAAAAATGCCTCTCTACCAACCTTGGGCGATTCCTTCGTCTCGAAGCATCTCCCATGCTTCGTCATCATCCATGTGGCCCCAATGACTTCCCGCCAAGCTTCTCATGCGTCTGAATCCCACCGTACCGTCCTTGATTGCAACTGGGACCAAGTCACTTGGCGCATCACATGTCTCACCGTGACTATACCTGGCTTCCTTGACCGTTTAGGACCTCACCTCCTCCCTGAGCCTAGTCCAGACCTCAATTGATGAGGGCATCCCTAACTCTTTACCATCTTCTGCTCCAAATCTTCCATCTGGACCTGTTACAAGAGCACGAGCCAAATTATTAAAAGAACAGGTGAATTTGTTTCTAGCTGAATCACATAATGTTATCGATGAGAATTTCATACTACTTAAAAATAGTGTTTTGCTTGTGCTCAGATTTGAATATTCAATAATGAACGAAGATGAAGGATATGAGGATGATGTGGGCATTCCTACGACTAGTTCTGCTCAAGTACTTAGGGATAAACTGATCAAGCTAGGTAGTCCCCGAGGAGGTCTCTAGGACCACCCCGGAGGTCCTGTAGGACCACTCGAAGGTCTTCAAGGACCACCTAGGAGGTCTTCCACGACCACCCGGAGGCCATCTAGGATCACCTAGGAGGTCTTCCAAGACCACCCGGAGGTCTTCCAGGACCACCCAAGATGTCTTCAGGATCTCTCCAGGACCTCCTCGGGACCTCCTCAAGACCTTCCTAGGACCTCCTTGGGACCTCCCCAGGACCGGTTCTACGACACTCGATACTCAACATGAATAGTACTGGTCGTAGATAAATTATAGTATATATCTTTTAGATGGAGTCGGTTGTAATCTTTCCATAACTGTATTAGGAAAGAATCTTTGTACGATACATGAGTTAGAGATAGAATCGGTATTAAGCCGTGTGTGAGTCGGCCGCACCCTTAGGTGCCAATATAAGGCCAGGGCTTTGCCCATTTTAAGGGGACCACATTAATATATTTTCAAAGCATATGCTTGTTTCTCCTGTTGTGCTCATAGCCAAACAGAGGGAAATTGGGCGTTTAGAACAAGGGGTCGTTCTTGCTTTTCTACTGGGAATTGAGGGTTCAACGATCTTCGTTTCGTGGTCAGTGAGGATCCAATCAAGTGTATGTTTGGGCGAATTTGCAAAGAGCTGCAAGTCCGTGCATTGGTGCGGGGGATCAGCTAGCGGTTCGTTAGGATACACGAGCTATCAAGAGGTTCTACGTCGAGAAAATCGGGCACCCCGCATCAGGTGGTATCAGAGCGTCAGGTGCACTCGGTAGAACCATTATCCTTTTGATTAGTTGTTCTTATTTTCTGTCCTTTTTAGCTAAAGCCGCAAAAAAAAGGTTAACCGTAGTTTAATCTGTTATTTCGTGTGAGTTAGTTAGTTCGTAGTCCATTAGAAATTTTGTTTATGTGCTGATCCTTGTGTTTCCTTTGTGTAGCTTCATCTTTTGTGTTCACTTAAACCCAAAAAAGTTGCTGATTGCTTCCTTCAATTAGCACAAAAAAAGAGAGTAATTTGTATCTTCATTTCTATCTTTTCATCCTTTGAGACTAACTTTTGATAATTGCATTAAGGGCTGCTCTTGGCATTAATTTACACTTCTGAAATTTTTAAGACATGCAAATCAAAGGGTGAATCAAAATCTTCATTCGGCTATTGCAAAAGAAGAGAGAAAGGCAACCGACTTGAAGAAAAAGCCATGGCTTGAAAAAGTATAGAAAAAAAGAAAAATAAAAGAAAGACAAACACGCAGATACCAGTACCAACTTTTTCTTTCGGTTTCCTTAATAGCCACGGCTTCCTAATGATGCTTAATTATTCCACTAATGATATGGGTGGTCGAGAATATGTATGCACTGATATTCAGGCCCCCCTTGAGTTATGCTTTGGCATGATTCAGAAGCATATTCAGTCGTCCCTTGTGTCAAAGCTAGAAACAGTATGTGAAAAATCGTTTCATTGCTCGGACAAACAAGTAAATTGCTGACTCTGACAGTGATGATCAGTTAATCACTGATCATCTGAAGGAAAATAGCATGCCTGATGGTACTACTATACTAATGCGTTATACTTCGAAATACTGACAACGCTTGACAATGATTATTACAATCTTTACTGACGAAGTTACAGCATAATATTGGCGAGAACAAACGGCATCTACACAACTTTAAACACAGCCTTATTAAAGTGTTTTTTTTAAAACAAACCTTATTAAAGTGTTTTACACATCCTTTACACCAAGCGTGAAGCAGGCATTTTAGTTCCTATTCCTCGACAATTTCGATGTCTGAGATCAACCGATGTGAACTCGCCGTCTCGCGAGAACAAGCCTGGGCCTTTGACAATCTTCTTCTGTGGGATCTGGCTGATCTTGAGCAGGTCTTCGCCGGTTAAATCCCAGTCAAAGATCTCAAGGTTTTCTTTAAGCCTGTCCTTGTTGAAGCTCTTGACGATTGCCGTCACCCCTTGCTCATAAATCCATCTAAATGAGACCTGAGGAAGGGAAAAAATATATATTTAAGCATCAAAGGGACAGCATGACCTTCGATTATCTGACTGTAGAACTATTGTAAACACTTCACCGAACAAAATGTATATGGTCCACAACTCCACATACAGTTGAGGAACAAAAGGTTCATTATTCCTGCCTGGTGCAATGTAGGATTTTCACTGGATTATAGTACTACACTATTCACCCGAATTACCAGTAGCTACACGGTATCGATCCCTGAACTTGAAATAGTACTACAGAAACATAGTTCCGTACATACATGGCAGGATGTAGAAGGATATCACCTCTATGTATAGATCCATACTTCATGTCTTTTTTTTTCTCTCCCATTAATATGAGAATTTGTACTTATTTATTCTTTTTTCTTCTTGAATTTATTGGAGGCCTCCGCAGGAGGCTCCATTTAGTATATAATCATGGGAAATGCTATGCAGCATACGTCCGATGGCCACGGCCCACGACATTGGAGAGAAAAAAATCGGCCCACCCGTCCTTGCATATCGGCCCACGGCAATGGAGAAAAAAAAAATTCTTTTTGTTTCTGGCTAACTAGGAGTACATGCTTGAATAGTAGTGACGGTGCTAATCATATCCTTATCATGTCAATAGTCTTCTTTGCACGTACTTGACAATAGTAAGGTGTTGCGTCAGATGGGCTATAGCATAAATTAGCAAAAGTATTAGGGAAACGATCCAACACATACGTCCGATTAGGACGCTGCGTTGATTTGTGATGTTGCAACCGTTGTCCGGGGATGTTGTAACCATTGTCCTAGGATGTTGCAACCGTTGTCCGGTGATGTTGCAACCATTGTCCTAAGATGTTGCAACCGTTGTCCAAAGTTGTTGCAACCGTTGTCCGGTGATATTGCAACCGTTGTCCAAACTTGTTGCAACCGTTGTCTGGGGATGTTGCAACTATTGTCCTAGGATGTTGCAACCGTTGTCCGGTGATGTTGCAACCATTGTCCGATGATGTTGCAACCATTGTCCAGAGATGTTGCAACTATTTTCCTAGGATGTTGGAGCCGTTGTGCGGGGATGTTGCAACCATTGTCTGGGGATGTTGCAACCATTGTCCGATGATGTTGCAACCATTGTCCGGAGATGTTGCAACTATTTTTCCTCGGATGTTGCAATCGTTGTCCGGGGATGTTGCAACCATTGTCCGGGGATGTTGCAACTATTTTCCTATGATGTTGCAACTGTTGTCCTATGATGTTGCAACCATTGTCCTAGGATGTTGCAACTATTATCCTAGGATGTTGCAACCATTATGCGGGGATGTTGCAACCATTGTCCTATGATGTTGCATGCCTAGTGGTTTTGCGATTTTGTTTAGGGAAATAGTACTACTCTTACGTCCGATATAAGCACTACGCTCCGTACGCCACGTGGGCTTTGCTTTTGATGCTCCATTTGGGCCGGCCCCATATCCAGAAAGCATCTGAGCAGCATGTTGGATCAGCGCGGGTTCTGGCCATTCTCCTCACGGAAGCCGTGACAAATGGCTCGTGACACTTACGTTTAATTTCTGTTGTGGGCTCTGCACTTGGGTTCCAAAGGCCGTGTCTACAATAAAAACAGTCCCCGGGTGCGCCCTCGCTGGCTCCCTCACCCCACGCGCACCGACGCCGCTCCGGCCTGCGACCACGTCCTCCTTGCCCTATGCGTCGCAGCCTCGCGTGGATCTACGCCTCCTCTGCGCCAAGGATGAGCGACCAGGCGATGGCCAGCTCAGTGTTTTGTTGATTTTTGTTGTGTTTGTTTGATGTTGCGACCTTGGTAAAATTTTGTTGCAACCGTGGACAAAAATTGTTGCACACATGGGAAAAATTTGTTGCATAATTTTTTATATGTTACAGCAAGTCAAAAAAATGTTGCATGATGTTTCTTTATGTTGCAATGAGGGCATTAGGACCGTACGATGGGAAGGCTCCCACCGTACGTCCGACCCATAGTCGTGCCCTTTTTATAATATTGTCATCGTCATCTCCACAAAAAAAAATGATTTGAAAATATCTTGTCCAACAGTACATAGATGTCCAGAAGAGTGCGTTAGGCAGCAAAAAGATCTGTTCTGGCGAAATTGGACGTGTGGTGCAGCTAGTCCTGCAGTATAGAGGTCTGTTAGTTTATTTCATACAGATTAATAAGTAGGTGAGAAGCAAACAATCTTAGCTGTGTGTGTCGTGTTTGTGTGTAACATGGATCGGCGGTTGGCTGCTTGTACGTTCGCTGTATGGCTGCTTCCCTTCTTTTTTTGCGTTATCAATGCGGCAGGACCTGGCCAACCGATGCTGCTACCAGCGTCCGATGGGAGTGCTCCCATCGGACGTCTGATTCCTAGTCACGCCCCTATAATCATGGAATTAATTCGATCTATCCTGAGCCAGATCACACACATTCTTTATTACGAGAGCCTAGGAAGGATAATGGGATATGTGTTTACATAGAAATCCCCGCGACCTTATGTTCTATTTATTTGTATCTATGTATTGGTAGTATTGGAAAAAACCAAGGGTTTGACCCAGCAGTCAGTCCATAGGTGGCAAATTTACACAAACAAGTACACTGTGTTGGGAGGTTTCACGTAAAATTTCATATTTTTTGGAACTCATTTGCTATATTTTAAAATTACTACAAAAATCGCCGAAACCCGCTTAAACCCTAACCCTAATTTAACCTTAGCTAAACGGGACACGTGGCGGGCAATGGCGCTACCGCGTGGCGGCGGCGTGGACACATGGCGGCCGACGGTGGGTTGCCGCCAGGGAAACAAATTTCGTTTTTTAAAAAATTTCGTTTGGGGCCGAATTAACCGAAATCACCGAAATTTCAGACTCGGCCTGAAAATTTCGGTGGGTTTTCAAACTGGTTTGAATCAAATTTGAATTTAAAATTTAAAATAATTGCAAAAAGTATTGCATCAAGTGGGATTCGATCCCTGGTGGCTTCGATAGCAGCAAGAGGGCCTTGCCTAGGGATGGCAACAGGGCCATTCCCCGGTAGGGAGTGGTAGACCATCCCCATCCCCGTGATAAGAAAAAAAAAATCCCCATCCCCGTCCCCATCCCTGTCCTCGGGTACTATTCTTCCCCGTTCCCCGTCCCTGTCGGGTTATCGGGGCCCCGCGGGGACCTATATCCGAAATTCGCTATTGCCATTTCTAGATTTCGACTGCAGCAAAGAGAAATTTCTCAAGCCATGGATTCATGGATACACTCATACTGTCATACACATACAACTAAATCATGAATTCATCATTCATGGATACACTCATACACATAAATTTCTCAAGCCTCCCAAACAAAGACGATGAGACATACACTAATAGTCGACGTTGGAGGAGACGTTGGCGCCAGAGGAGATCGACGTCGGAGGAGGTGTCGGCGTCGGAGGAGGAGGCGTCGGGCTATTGGGGAGGAGGAGCGGGAGTGCGGGAGGAGGAGGCGTCAGCGTTAGAGGAGGAGGCGCCGGCGTCGGCATCAGCGTCGGGCTGTTGGAGAGGAGGAGCGGGAGTGCGGGATGAGGAGGCGTCGGCGTCGACGGAGGAGGAGCCGAGGAGGAGGCGTTGGCGTCGGCGAAGGAGGTGTCGGTGTCAGAGGAGGAGGAGGCGTCGGGCTGTTGGGGAGCTGGACTGGTTGGGGGAGCTGGGGGGCGGCGGCTGGGACTGGGATGGGAACGAAGGGGAAATGGGACTCAGGGTTGGGGAGTTGGGCGGCACGCTAGGGTTATCTGGCCTTCACGCCTTAAGGGAGTGGGTGCTCGTAATTGTTATTGGGGCCCATCGGATAACGGGGATGGGGAGCAGGGGAATAGCCCTGTCCCCGCCTCACTCGATGGGGAATGCTTTTTTCATATTAATATCCCCGTAGGGAAAGAACTAGTCCAAAACCCGCACCCTAATAGGTGAATTCCCCATCGGGGAATGGGGAATGGGGCCCTATTGCCATCCCTAGCCTTGCCACCAGGCTAGCTGCGGTTTGTTGTCTATTAGCTAG
The DNA here is from genome assembly GCA_036346405.1 of Phyllostachys edulis. NCBI lineage: Eukaryota > Viridiplantae > Streptophyta > Magnoliopsida > Poales > Poaceae > Phyllostachys > Phyllostachys edulis. The sequence goes on from CM070551.1 coordinate 36,477,882, forward strand.
TGTTTACTCCCTTTAACCCTTCAAATTCCATCCAAATTCAACCAAAACGAAAAAATTTGAACGAATTGAGTTTCTTTCGTTACCCAACGAAAGGAACGAAATTTCAGGAATTTCAGCGAAATTTCACTGAAATTGTGAACACTTGCCGTATGGTGGCCGTGCGGTAAGCTGCCAATTTTGCAAAAAAAAGAGTATATGCCATCAATCCTGTAAATACGTGGTGAAAACATGACAATACGGCCAAAAATTCTATATATATGATACAAGATACATATGGTTGGTACAAAAGGAAAGAATCCTAACAAATCGTCTATAGTTGGCAGCTAGAGATAACTATCTATCTATGTCAGAAATCACGGATTACATGGGATCATATACACGATGCATGATCTTATCCAACACTATGTAATGTCAGATGATGTGAATCCCTCGAGATGGATGTTGATGGTCAAAAGTCATAAATGAGGCAAACTTGATGTGCACAATTTAGCTTATCTGTGTATCGATCTACCTGTGCGATGCTCTTTCCTCTGGCCTTTGCTTATTGCTTATTCTGTAAAGGGGCTGGGCTCTAACAGAACTGGTCACATATTGCTTATTCTATCGTGAAGAGATATCTCTTCTCACCGTATAAAGGGGTTGGGCTCTAACTGTATACACATCCATCCATCAATAAAGTAAGAAACCTTGGGAGTCAATCGCATACCGTATGGAACTAATATACAAGTGCATTTTACTTCGAAATACTGACAACATGTTACAAACCAAGCAGGGAGCTAGAGAATTTAGGGTAGGAGAGATAGAATTTGGGGGTACTTGGGAGTATTTAGACAGAAATTGAGACGGATTTGAGGTAGGAGTAGCCAGGGTGGAAGAAAGGGGAGCAGGAGGAGGATAGAGCTCAGAGGAGGATGCGAGCTCGGAGGATAGTGCATATGTAGTGTTGCATCCCCTTTGTCCACTGGTATGGGCAGTTGTAGTGCTTGACGGTCCATGTCCACTGACGTCGTGGCATTCCTCTTTGAAATTCGGAATTTCGGCTTGTCTCAAGCCGATGCTGTAGAATCATTGAATAGTTGACTACCACCATGATCCAAGGCACTTGCAATCTCTTGACAAGAACACACGCCCGCATGCTTGGTGTCGTGCCGACTTCACATCCACACTTACTGTCAGCATGGCAATTGAGCGCATGTAGATCGGCATGTGTTGACATTGCAACTTGGGAAGCAACGGAAGGTTTGTTAATTAAGAATAAGCAATATCGATCATACTAAACTATGCTAATGGACTTAACGGGTCTCAACCTTGAATAGACATAATTTAGATAAAATTTCTATGTCTATCGGGTACTCTGATGGACCGATATACAAGAGATTGCAATCTTTACCAAGAAGTTATGTTATGAATATTATGTGTATATTGAAGAGACCCAATAAACATATATATATATATATATATATATATATATATATATATATATATATATATATACAAAGAGATACAAGTCTAAATCCTAATACAATAAGAAATACCATAAATACCCTTATATCCTTAACACCCCCCTCAAACGCAAGGCGCATGCAATAGCATTGCATTTGGAAATGGTTGACATTAAAATAGGGAAAATCCGAAGTTTGAGTCTTGGTAATATTGTTGTAGCATGTAACTCTTGAAAAATATGTCGACAAAAGATCTCCTCCCATCCGATGTCGTGCGACAGCCTATAAATCATAAGGTGCGGGAGCAAAGTCGACCGCGGCAACATGACGAAGAAGATGATGAAACCGACAAAAATAGAGAAAATTATCAAATCAAGCCAAATAACAATAGATAGAAGCATGACGGTGTAGATCGAAACCCAAGACGACGGCAAGCGGTGCACATGAAGCGTAATAGAGACGTAGTGCACAGGAAGCGCAATAGAGACACAGTGCATATGAAGCGTAGCAACCTTAAAAGCTTGGGGCGACGGATTTGCAGCGGCTCGAAGAAAAGAGCAGTGGTTGCTGCCATGCTAAGAAATTCCTATACTTCTATGACTGACAATAAATTTATGGACTCGTATGGCATAGACGAACTCCAAAGATAAAGTTTTACGGATTTGGATGGATGCAGCAGAAGAAAACAACACAAAGAAAAAAAATACTCTAGGATAACTAGCAACAGCAAATATTGGTGATAGCAACAGAAGATGGATCCTCATCCAACCAGTGAGCACCAGTCAATGGGGTCATCTTTATGTCACAGCAACAGAAGATGGATCCTCATCCAACCAGTGAGCACCAGTCAATGGGGTCATCTTTTATGTCCCAACACCATAACAGATCAAAGCTGGCCCAAAAGATCTGAGAATCTCAACAAGTCATTATTTCTTCGCCTTCTTTGTTCTCTGTAGATTGGGTTTTCCTTGCTCCCTTTTTAGCAGCCTTTCCTGCAACCTTTGCCTTCTTCTGTCCCTTCCCTCGGCTGAGTCCCTTTGGAGGCGATCGGCTCCCTAGGCGAGCAGCTCCCGGATGCAGTCCAAGTCACCACCACGAGCAACCAGATGCAACGACATGCTCCCGGGGAAGCCATATGAGCCTGTGGGGGCCGATACGATGGCTCCATTCTCTAGCATCACATGCATGCACTTCGGCTACCCCTGCCTTTGCCTCGTCGGCTAAGGTAGATGGTGATGCTCTAATCGGATCGGCGAACACGTGTGGTGTTGGATTCGGCGGCCACGGGAGCTCCAGATGGAACTCATCGTCAATGCCGCGTCAAGGCCGTGCTGGATCTCGATCTCTCGCCGCAGGTGCGCGTGGAATCGGTCGCTCCGAGAGGCGGCCGACGGTACGAAGGAGCTTGTACAGCTAGCCACAGGTGGCGTACTCGAGGGATGGAGTTGATCCTGATCGGATCTGGACAGGCTGAAGGAGACGCCCCCGGGAGTTGAAGGGGACGACGCCCACGTCGAATCCAGCGGCGTGGGGCGAGCGTGGGCGACTGGAGGCCACCCCTGGGAGTGGAGAAAGCTTCTCCCAGGGGCAACGGCAGCGGAGGACAAGCGAAAGCTAGGAGGTGGCGGCGGCGGCTGTAGCAGCAAACCGTAACCCTAACCTTTGCTCTGATACCATGTTATGAATATTGTGTGTATATTGAAGAGGCCCAATGAAAAAATATATATATGATACAAAAGGACACAAATCTAAACCCTAACACAATAAAAAATACTATAAATACCCTTGCATCCTTAACAGTTACAGCATAATATTAGTGCGAACAAACGCATATGCCTTATTAAAGTGTTTTACACATGCTTTACTGAAACTGTGAAGCAGACATTTTTGGTACCTATTCCTCGACAATTTCGATGTCGGAAAGATCAACCGCTGTGAACTCGCCGTCTGGCGTGAACAAGCCTGTAGCTTTGACAATCTTCTTCTGTGGGATCTGGCTGATCTTGAGCAGGTCTGCGTCGGTCAACTCCCAGTCGAAGATCTCCAGGTTTGCTTTAAGCCTGTCCTTGTTGAAGCTCTTGACGATTGGGGTCACTTCTTGCTCATAAATCCATCTCAATGACACCTGAGGAAGTAAAATAATAATAATAATAATGTGTAAGCAGAACTATGGTGAACACTTCACCAAACAAAATGTATATGGTCCGCATACAGTTGAGTTGAGGAACAAAAGGCTCACTATTCCTGCCAAGTTCCAAGCAGGATTTCACAGGATTATAGTACTACATTATTCACCCCAACTAGCAGTAGCTAGACAGCAAGTGTCAGAAATGAGGCAAACTTGAAGTGCACAATCTAGCTTATCTATCTACCTGTGCGATGCTCTTTCCTCTGGCCTTCGCTATCTCCGCGAGCACCTCAGATTCCAGCACGGCGTTTCCTTTTCCTGACCTGTTCTGCCCTCCCACCGGAGAGTACGCCGCGACGTGGATGCCCTTCTCTGCACAGTACTCCCTCAGCTTCCTCTGCTGCCAAACTGGGTTCATCTCCACCTGCAGATCACAGGCAGAGTTCTTTCGAGTGACGACTTGCTAAAATTAATATCACTTCCAAAACATTAGTATTCAGTGTTGAAGTCTTTCCGCGTCAGCTTAATCGGTTAGGTGAACTGTTTGGTACATATAACTTAATATGGTATGAGAGGCAAGAGATCTTGAGTTCAAGACCCAGCTGATGTAATTAAAAGTAACAATTGCAGCTTATTTCTATTCTATGTCTTAGGTCTGTCATCACCAGCTTATGCTGTTGGGTGAACTGATTAGTGCGCGCAAGTCAATATTCAGTAATCTCGCACGTGTTATCCGTCTAAAGAAGCAAGAACGGCGTGCATATTAACTTAAATCAACCAGCAACTAACCTGGTTCACTGCAGGGGGGATGGTGGCAGATGCCAGGAACCTGTCGAGGTGCTTGGTAGTGAAGTTGCTGACGCCAATCGCCTTGGCGAGCCCGAGCCGCTGGCACTCCTCCATCGCCTGCCACACGCCCTCGAAGTCGAACGGGACGGCGTCCTCCCTTTTGGCCGGGAACACGGGCGGCGCGGGCTTCAGGCTGATCGGCCAGTGGATCAGATATAGGTCAACGTACTCCATCTGCAGGTTCCTGCTCTCACAAGCACATGAGGAAAACATACATCGAGATGATGTAGAACTACTAGCTGTGCCTGTGCTGCCTTCTATTGGATGTTAAATTATTTTTACGAGTGATCATGTCTTACTGTAGGCTTTCACGCAGGGATGGGAGCACGAGCTGCGGGTGGCACTGGGTGCACCACAGCTTAGACGTGACGAACGCCTCCTCACGGGATTTTATGATCCCACACTGTATCGCCTCCGCGATGGCCTCGCCAAGCGGCTGCTCCGTCGTGTAAATGGCGGCGGTGTCGAAGTGGCGGAAGCCGACCTTAGCGGCCGCCAGCACGGCGTTCCTGGTGGCCTCCGGCACGACTGGGAACACCGTCGAGCCCATGCCGATCGTCGGCATGGGCCTCGCGTTGCCCGAACGCAGGGCCACCTCCGGCACCACCACCGGCGTCCTCGTCCCCGGCGAGGCCATGCGCCGTCTCTGCAAGTGATGTGCCCGTGTGGTGGGACTTTGGGCGCAGACGCGCAATACTGCAGTGCAGGCGCGCGTGCCGTCCGTCACGGCCGGCCGGCTTTATATTGACCAAGTGACATCTAGTCTTGGTGTGTTGTTTGGTTTCTGACGGAATCGATTTTTTTTTTTGATACCACAAACCAGTATACCACCCCGAGTACCGAGTGTTAACGTCACGTGTTACGCATGCACTCAACAAAATTCCGTAGTTTAACCTCACGTGCTACGCATGCAGTCGACAAAATTCCATTGTTTAACGCCAGGTGTTTTGACTACTGAACGCACATGTACGCGTGTACTATTCTACCAGAAAACCAATCCCAAATGATTATTGGTGAGCTTGAGCGTCAAAGCTGGCAGGTGAGAGCGCGAACCACTCTGGCTCTCACCAACTGTGCTACGCTCAGTCTTCAAAGGATGCGCATCAGAGTAGTTTAGCCGGCCGCATAGTTTGGGCTCTAGTGCGCTTTATAATCCCTTCTGCACAACTTTTGCACTTTTTTTTGTTACTTTGAGCATATAAAATGAGCGGGAGGATTAGAAAACAATGCCTGAATTCGAAGTTTGGAACACAAGTACAGTAGCAAGCAGGAGGTTCATTCTGAAAAATTGTAGTTCCATCCGTCCTGCATGGTCCACATTCAATGGTTCTATTGAAGTACACTCCATTACACCGGAGCAAAAGAACCAATTTTACGAGTGGATCCGAATTTTTCTCCTCCTAATATTTTCAAGAAATTACTAAAGTTAATTCTCGGTAGAAAGGGCTTCCTCCGGCGGTGGACACGTCACCCAGAAAAAAAGAGCATTCGGATCACTCGTTGGACGTGCCAGATCGGCTACCTCTCGCGCGGGACATGTCCCTCGTCGGATGCGCAGCAAATGGCTAGGATTAACGAGCTCCTGTGCTTGGTCCAAACAGCTTGACCGCCCGGTCCGAATGTCCCTGCGATTTTCGTCTGTTGGATCATCGCCGGACGCACGCGATCGCATGAGATGACCGCCCGTCCGAACGTCCCTCCGATTTTCATCCGTTCAATCGTCTCCGGACGCACACGATCGCGTGAGATGACCGCGTGGTCCGAACGGCCATGCGGGCCACGTCGCCTCGTGTCACGAACTCGCCCTAACAGTTGTGCCGTCGCGAAGCTTCATCGCAATCCTTCACCAGCCCTTTCGATCCCCTCCCCCGAACGCAACCTCCTCTCTCGCTAAGCGCCACCGTTCCCTCTCTCATCTTCCCCCGCCAACCCCTCAATCTCCCTCCCCGGCCGCCGCATTGGTACCTCCCCGCCCGTCCATCTCCCGCCTCCCCTCTCGCCCATCTCCTCCTTCTTCGCCTATGTCTCCTTCTCTGTCACCCGACTGCGCGCGCGCCGCCACCAGGCCTCCTTCCATCGAGAGAGAGGCACTCCTGCCTTTCTCCCCTTTTGCACCACCATGGGTTGGCGCTCATGCCGCTTCAAATCGAAGCAACTCTTCTCTGGTAGGAGGCATAATCATCCTCCTCCACGCTGCTAGACTGCCGTGGAGTGGGGAGATCCATCCCATCTGGCCTTTGCTTCGATTGATTTCTTCTTTCGTTGGTATGGAAGCCCTAACTTGCTTGGATTGTTGTTCTATCATTTTTTTCTTGGGGATCCCTCATTTCTTTGCTACGACGTGAGAGATCAATCCAATCCAAATCTTTTTCCTTCTCTCCAATCGAATCCACTTTTTTGTGGGTTTCTTCGATGCGTGCGTGGTGTAGTACTGGATTACTATTGATTGCTAACATTTTCCTGAATTTTTGGGCGTTCAAAAGCATCAGTGAGATCCCTGAGGTGAAGGAGAAGCTGAATAAGTCTGGGAGCTTAGGCGGCAGCGATACATATTTGCGTGCCGACAAGATTTATCTCACAGGCCTTCACATCCAGCTAGAGAAGTAGCTGCCCAAGACTTGGAGAAAGCCCAATCTCAAGGCCCAGGGGCCGAAGGAGGACTCGAAGATTGACCTTGCTAACCTGGAGATCCAATATGTGATTGCCCAGAGGCCGAAGGTGCGGTGCGACACGTACAGTGGCCAGGATGTTGCAGGTATCTATCTCAATGTATTGAAAAATGAATGAATCCATGTTGCTTGATTAGGAGGTGATGTTCTGAATAGACAGTCTTATGCTCTCTTATGTATTCTGGAAAATTGATACATATAATCTTAGGGGATCAAATAATGCTTGTGTGTTGGTTATATGATACATTTGTCGATAAAGTTAAGCACAGGTTTTACTGCCACACGTTTTAGAATGATTAGTACATTATTGGCGATGGGAACAACTACTTTATTTCACCTATGTCGAAGATGTTGCATATGTCCATATTCGTGCGGACAAAACTCTGTCGTCTGACAATGGTGCAAAGAGAGCTGCTAGAAAAGTAAAGCTCTTCTTTAACATTAACATCTTAGTTTACAGATTCCATAACATGTTTTATGCTCCTTTTCAAGACCTACTTCGTAGCAAATATGGATCTTATAAAATTTAGCGAGTTTATGTCATTTATTCTAGAAGGTCTTGAATATGAAAGGTATTCGCTTCTCAGGTACAGTTTTTCGTCCACTAAATTTATTTTATCTGAAGCATTGTTGACATTATCCATTGTCTCAGTAGATTCATTGCCTGTATCTTAATATTTTGGTTGTCCAGTACTCTGGTACTACTACGAGTCAACGGTTTCGTCACGAATCGCCTTCTGCAGCTATTGATGCCTCTCCCCACTGTAAGTTGCCTCTGTTCGTCTCTGTTGGTGGCTCTTTCTCCCGCACGAGGCCATGGTGGCAATGGACTGTTTTATTACTTTGTTTAATTCATTTGCCGCTGAAAAGACGTGCTCTATTATGTTAAAAAAACTCCAGCATTTCCCTACAGATGTGCATCAACAATTTGATTCTCACAACATATTCAGAAATTAGAATCGTTTTTTTACATGTAAGGGAATTCAAAAATTATAGTCAAGGGCTCCTGGCTAAACTTTAATGACTTAAACTTAGCTTGATGATAATTGGTAAATACTTCTTTCAATCTTAGGTCGTGGTACCACGGTATGATGACTATGATGAAGCCCACGATTTCAAAATCTGAAAATACTACAAGGCTGCTGGACAGGTATGTAAATAACGCAATCAAATGGCAGCTTGGCATAGGAAATGCTATTGCCTCTCCTAACAGCTGTAGCATTGTAGGTCACATGTTGATGCTAATGTATATCCTAGCAATTCATTCAACTAGGGAGCCATCAGGATATATCTTATTCTTTTACACCTTGTGTTGCGATAGACGTTGTGATGGTCTCTGTTTTGATTTATGCTGAATGCTTATAGGTTGTTTAGTTTATTGCTCGGTACGATGATGCGTGTGTGCAAGTTAGCATGACTGATAGCAAACTTGACTACATCTAGAACTGGAGCATATCCAAAGAGTGCACAGGAACTCTCACGGTAATACACTTAGTTTCCTGAGGATTTGTTCATAATGTTTAGGATTCGGGTCTATTAGAGTCTTCAGTGCAATACATATATTTGTGACAGATTATTTTTAGTGTATAATGTGTTTATAGATTTGCTGTGATCATGCGGCTATAAAAGCCAAAGGCAATATCTTCTGCAGTAGTTTCTAAGCTTTGTGCCATGACACTAAATGATCTCCTAATTTTCACTAATCAATTATCTTAAGCTATATGTGTATTTCACTCCTCATCTTCGTTCTATTTTTCCAATTTTTGTATTTAGGGAAGTTTTATTGTTTATCAACATAACAAAAGAAAAGCTAGGCCATGAAACTGGACATAGAACTAGGATCCTTTGTTACCCTAGACAAAGACTCATCATTACAAAATCCTATCCTTTTGATCTGTTTTTATGTTTTAGTTTTAAAGCTCATTTCTGTTAGCTTTTTTTTTTTTGTCTTCGCCATGTGAAAACTATCACTTTTGATGACGAAAGAGCACTGCCACCATTTGTCGCTTTCCAAGTTTCTTATTCCATGGAAAAGAGCTCTACTTTATCATACAACTTTCTTTCAGTAGTACTCTATTTATTCCATGGAAAATAAATATACTCTATCAAATAGCTTTCTTTCAGTAATATTTTATTTTTTGGGACTCCCTATCCAAAATAATACATTTTTAATAACCTATTTACCTGTTCTTCTCCCTGTCCATGGAAAATATACTATAGCAAGCTTTCTCTATTTTGGTAATAACATGTTTATATTATGCGTAACTCAGAGACGGTGATATTCGCAATCAGGAAAAGTATGTAAACCGTTGGCACGTTCGTATGCATGTAAACAATTGCCAGCATCTGATTATTACCTGAAAGAGGTGTTGAAAATAGTATCGATTTCATGTAAACAACTGCCGCAGTATCTATTTGAAAACAGTGTCAGTTTGCATCATTTTTCACCGTACTATTCTTTACCTGAAAAAAACTATTCTTTACCTGAAGATAAAACTTACAGAAGCACATGTATATGCTTATTCATTAAATGCTTGCATTATCTAGGAACTGGACCTATTTTAAGTTACATTTACTCAATATTGCTGATTTTTTGTTCTACGAATGTGCTTATGCTATTGTCCAAATGTAAAGGAAGAAACGTATAGGGGATTAACACTCTTGATTTATATTTAGAAGATAATAGAATGATCTGAACTTCATTATTGGCACCAAATGTTAGTTTTTTTAGTGGAGTGTCAATCAGTTAGACATAGAGGAGATACGATTTTGCCTAAAAAAACTAAATATGATATCCATGCTTATAACAGCAGTTGCATAGCTAGCCAAATATGCTTTCAGGACTGGCTACTTATCTCTTGCAGATCACGATATTTTTAGTTACTTCCTTATTAAGTGTTCACCAAATAATAAAGTATAATTCTATCAAAGCTTAGTTGCGATTATGTTTCTCAATCCTTACTTGAATCTACACCTGATGCCATCATTGAGTGATTATATTTCCTCCTAAAGTATCTTACTTGGTATCATTATTACATAAATTAAAGTTTGTAAACTTAGATTTCTTCTTTCATTGGTATGGAAGCCCTAACTTGCTTGGATTGTTGTTTTATCATTTAAATAATGGACATAGAGGTAAAACTCCAACTAATCTTTGTTTCATACTATTCTCAAATTATAGACTTTGATATTTACATCCGCGCCTACACCCATTATTCTGTCGCAACTCTAATACTCTTTGTTGTTTTTATTGCTAGCACCATCAATGACCGCTAAAGCCAGTACTTCCCAATCAGCAACCAAAAAAAACTTTCTACATGTTTCGTTGCTATTGTCTACTACTGTTTTGTAATATATCACTCTTGACTATGCTCATACTCCTTTTGAGCCCTGTTATGTATATATTCCAATGTCAGCAGTCTCTAGCAACGCTATCATCTTATTAGTATCCCAGCAAGAGCTTATGCTTAACAGCTTGTGCTTTTGTCCACCCGTTTTACAAGTACTCTTATCAATATTGTACATTACAACACCCATCTGAGCTAAGTTACTACTCCTGCAAACCATATTTTGTAAATATTTTCAGCTCACCTAAGTCCATCAGTGACTTCAATTTGTATATACATATACTTTCACTGCTTTCTTGGTCTGTTTTGTAAACGTACTGCTTTCTTGCTCTGTTTTGTAAACGTTTACAACTCACATATGACCATGACTGACTGTAGTTTATATATACAGATCCTTTTGTCACTCCCTTCCTCTTCATGTCGATACTGCAGATAATAGCTATTTTATTAATTCAACAGATGCTACATTTAACTACGTAGCTACACTATAGATTATATGATCTATCTAATATAACTCAATTTCCACTCACTAACAGACCATTACCGCCCGTGCCACCACCAGCAAAACCATCACTTCTGAGTTTTGAAAGGCTGATAATATCTACCACTATCAATTTTCACATCTACATTGCTGACAGATTTGACTAGACAACTTTAGGAATTTCTCTACATTTTCCACCAAGAAAATCACTTTTATCGTTCAGGATTTCACAGCTCACACAATAGAGTTAATGGCGAAACACTACACCATTTCGATTAAATAGCAAAACTAAACTGAAAAATTTGCAATGATTCGGTGCAATGCTAAATGTAGATTAAGATGCATTAAGAGAACATAGTTAATACCTGAGCCACTAACTACCCCCTAGACTTGGCAATCTTTTCCAAAACCTCGGACTGAAGTACTAGATTAATTTTAGATTTACTTTGGCCTCCCAGGGGAGAATAAGCAGTCACATGAATTCCCTTGTCTTTGCAGAACTCGATTAGTTTTGTTCTGCTGCCAAACAGGATTCATTTCAACCTGCAAAGGTTATCTCATGAATCAATACCACTGCTGTAACATCCCAGATGCTATGAAACACTTTAATCGGCTTCAAGTTCTATACAGTAAAATATCGTGTTTTCCTTTGTGTGAAGCAAAACATCTTGCATGGTTTCCATAAAAGACAAGGACATCAAAAACTTGAAATCAAAGACTAGATAATGCTTCATAATTTGTCTCCCTCGCTTCATGTCTGATATCTAGACATTGGAAACTAGTTTTTCTCGCCCCAAACTCATTGAGAATCGCCATGTAGTGGCACTTTGAACGCATCTTAATGTTTTTCACCACTTCCAGGCAGTTAGATGCTGCAGAGATTTTGTCGAGTGCACAATCTTGTGCCAGACACAACGCTTCAGTGCAAGCCAAAGCTTCCAAAGATGCTGGGTCCTAAAGATGATTGCAGACCCTTATTGACGCAGAAATGAACTGGCCATTCACATCTCTACAAACAACACCTGCTACTCCCTTCTGCGCAGAGTGCGATACAGCAGCGTCGACGTTGAGCTTCACCGCTCCGAGAGGAGGTGGGATCCATCTTTTAACTCGACTTCTCAAGATTCTTTGTACAACCTTTGGAACTAGATTGGCATTTGGCAGCCTCCTCCACTTCCTTCAGGTAATGCTATGTGCTGTGCTGCGCAGCGTTAGAGCTTGGAGAATTATCGGCCTGTCGGGCCAAGCTATAGTATGGCTCGCCTTAAATTCTCTACTGTGCCACGAAAACCACTTCGCCGTCATGACTCCAATCCGAGAAGCCCGCTCGAGCAGGAAAAACGTTAGCCTAATCCCGCGTGCTCTGACGGTTCGGCCCATACGCATCATGGGCCACGTTGCACCTACACGCACCTTTATGTTTTGAGATTTGCCTGGAGCTCGGCCTATTGAACTTCTGGTCTCCATTTCTGGCACTTTAGACCAACATTTTCCCTAAATATCCACTCTCTCCCATAATATAAGTCTATTTTTTGACTTTTTACGGTCTCCAACGTAACATTTTAATTGTGATTTTTTTATTATGGTATACTAGCAAAAACAATATGTATAATGAAAGTATTTTGCATGACAAATATAACGATATTACTTTCATAGAGTCAATCTATATACTTTAACATATATTAATTATCAATATTTTCAAATCTTGACCGCACAGATCCAAAACAAAATAATATTGTGGGACGGAGAGAGTAATTATCGCGTTGCGCATTCGAATGCATATTTTCCAAAGCTACCCCTAGTGACTCTATTCATCTCGTCCCACTTCCATACCTTGTTTCTTGTGCTAGAGATATTATTAAATGGCATTTTATGATTGCCTCGGTAAGCGTGATTTAGTCAAAAGTGCAAATTATTCATAAATAGAGGAGTACAGATTATGAGGCTTACCTCAGCTTCACGACATACATACCTACATATCAAGAGTCCAAATGCTATCACTAGGTTAAAACTAAGATAAATGTTCATAATTATATTTTTCTTAAAAGAACGTGAGTACGGCTTTGCTTGTATGAATGTAGGTATGCTGGACGCTCTAGAAATAGTTCGGGCCAGAGGGAGGAGAGGGAGGCAGGCTCATGAAAGAAGAAGGAGAAGCAATCCATGAGGCTACAAGGAAGCCCAAGACCACAAGGAGGTCCATCCGGCCAGCCCAAGGAGGGAGCAAGCTCAAGCAAGGGAAGAGCCTTGTGGCTGGCCCAAGGAGCGAGCAAGCCCAAGCATTAAATGCGACTGTTTCAACCGTTACTCCTGAAATATGCAATACCGGCTTTGAACGGCGGTATTATCGCAAGTGCTGATTTTTTCAAAAAAGTGATTGTAACGGCTAGAATTATTGGTGAGGGGTATAAATACCCCCCACCTACCTTCCAGCAGAAAACTCTTGAGATCGGTAAGCATTGTGCTCTTGCATTGAAGTCTCTTGAGCCCATATACACTCTCTACTACTCATTTGCTTTAAATTATCATCTTGAGGTAGTTGAGAGCATTCAAGTGCATTGCATCATTAGTTGATCACTTTGGCACTTGATTGTCTTCAAGCGAGCGCTACGATTTGTTACTCTTGGTTCTTGCTGGCACCTAAACGGCTCGAAGAAGAAGTTGTGCGGTGATCACTTCAAAGAAGGTTGTGAAGTTACTCGGCAAGGGATTGTGAAGTGATTGCATGCTCACTATCTCCGGAGTGGAGGAAGAGCAACTATAGTGATCGAGGATTAATGCTTAATTCATGGAGCCGGCTTGATTTGTTCAACCTTCCTCAACGTGAACCAGTGAAGACCGGCAAGTCTTCGATACCATGGAAAAAACTTCATTGTATTCATTGTGGATTATTCTTGTCTTTACTCTTCCGCGTTTACATTTCTAGCGATTCACTTGTGTAAAATTGCCTAGCTAGAATTGTATCTTGTTTTGACATAAGTGCTTAATTGTCTTAAATATCTTAGTAGTTCATTTATTCTAGGAAGCTTTGTTAAGGCATTCTTTTTTAATATTGTTAATTAGTTGAAAAGTTTTAAAACCTCCTATTCACCCCTCTCTAGTCGGTTATCCTTGATCCTACAGCCCTTCCGCATCCCCACCATCCTGCAGCCTTAGGACGTGTAGCGCATTGCGGTGGACAACATGAGCAAGCCATTCGAGCATGTCTGGCTTGAGCAGAGCGATGGTGGTGTCTGTGCCGTCCACCTATTAGTTAGTGTTTGCTGCATACATTTATGCTAATCTCACATCACATCTTTCTACCCATAATTCCTGATTAGTGTGATTAAAATGAAAAAGATGCATGGAAGTAAAAGGAGCAACGTTTGTTTAGAGAGGCATGTAGAGAATCTCTATCATTTGGAAGATCGGCAAGTATTGAACATGGATGATGATGTATCATATGATATTATGAATATGCGAAAATAGAATGTGCAGTGCAAATAAAGCATGTTCGAGCGGTTCGGTGCCTCAATGGACGAGTTCATGGCGCTACGGGAGTAAGAGGAGGTCGCCGGCCGGAGGGACGCACCGGAGGATGCTGCCGGCCAGAGGGACGTGCCACCCTCTTCCTTGCTGGCCGGCAATGGCTGAAAATGGATAGCGCGTCGGGGATGAAAGTCGGCATCAACTTGAACTTCCAAAGGTAAACAATCTATGAGCTCAAAATTTTAATTTCTAGGTAGTAGTAGCAGGTGATGTAATATGCTGAGTTAATGTTTCTATTTATATGTGTGTGAAAAAAAATTTAATATTTATTATACGCTTTATAATACCGTCTGCTAACATATATCACTATCTTTTAGAGTTTTGTTACAACGTACGAACACCTGCTAGTAGATAAAATGTCCACGTCTATTGGGTACTCTGATGGGCCGATATACAACAGATTGCAATCTTTACCGAAGTTACAGCATAATATTGGTACGAACAAATGGCATCTGCCTTATTAAAGTGTTTTACACATGCTTTATAGAAACTGAAGCAGACATTTTTGGTACTTATTCCTCGACAATTTCGATGTCGGAAAGATCAACGGCTGTGAACTCGCCGTCTGGCGTGAACATGCCTGTAGCTTTGAAAATCTTCTTCTGTGGGATCTGGCTGATCTTGAGCAGGTCTACGTCGGTCAACTCCCAGTCGAAGATCTCAAGGTCTGCTTTAAGCCTGTCCTTGTTGAAGCTCTTGACGATTGGGGTCACTCCTTGCTCATAGATCCATCTCAATGACAACTGAGGAAGTAAAATAATAATAATAATAATGTGTAAGCATGAAAGTATGTGACTGTAGAACTATGGTGAACCCTTCACCAAACAAAATGTATATGGTCCGCATACAGTTGACTTGAGGAACAAAAGGCTCACTATTCCTGCCAAGTTCCAAGCAGGATTTCACAGGATTATAGTACTACATTATTCACCCCAACTAGCAGTAGCTTGACAGTATCCCTTAACTTGAAACAGTACTAGCACAGAAACTTGATACTATCGTGTGTAAACCTGGTCTAATATTTCTCGATCAGGTCAAAATAACAAAACGTATGTGTCCCAGAAATTGTCGCTGCATACCAATATTCATTTCAAAAAATTGCACTAAGCCAAACCACACATCCACAAACAATGACATTAGATATGGTGGTAATCGCTTAACCCATCATTATCAAACCAGTAAAATTCCACACTACTTGACAATAATATCTAGACAGGCAGGGATTTACCGATGAGGAGACCAAATAAACTATACTATTTAATTACCTTCGATGAGGGGACTAAGTAACACTAACAACAATAAAAATTCCTCAAAACATATATAGGTTTGTGATTTGTGGGGGCCCTATCACCTGCCAGCCCCCGCTCCCTCCGCCCAGGTGTGCTTAAGAGTCAAGATGGACCAAATTAAAGTTGAATTTAACAGCCCACACCCCACCCAGTCAGAAACGAGGCAAACTTGTAGTGCACAATCTAGCTTATCTATCTACCGATCGATCCACCTGTGCGATGCTCTTTCCTCTGGCCTTCGCTATCTCCGCGAGCACCTCAGATTCCAGCACGGCGTTTACTTCTCCTAACCAGTTCTGCCCTCCCAACGGAGAGTACGCCGCGACGTGGATGCCCTTCTCTGCACAGTACTCCCTCAGCTTCCTCTGCTGCCAAACTGGGTTCATCTCCACCTGCAGATCACAGGCAGAGAGTTCTTTCGAGTGACGACTTGCTAAAATTAATATCACTTCCAAAACATCAACCAGCAACTAACCTGGTTCACTGCAGGGGGGATAGTGGCAGATGCCAGGAGCCTGTCGAGGTGCTTGGTGGTGAAGTTGCTGACGCCGGTCGCCTTGGCGAGCCCGAGCCGCTGGCACTCCTCCATCGCCTGCCACACGCCCTCGAAGTCGAACGGGACGGCGTCCTCCCTTTTGGCTGGGAGCGCGGTCGGCGCGGGCTTCAGGCTGATCGGCCAGTGGATCAGGTACAGATCGACGTACTCCATCTGCAGGTTCCTGCTCTCACAAGAATACGAGGAAAAATATACACGAGATGATGTAGAACTACTAGCTGCGCTGCCTTCTATTGGATGTTAAATTATTATTACGAGTGGTCGTGTCTTACTGTAGGCTTTCACGGAGGGACGGGAGCACAAGCTGCGGGTGGCACTGGGTGCACCACAGCTTGGACGTGACGAACACCTCCTCTCGGGATTTTATGATCCCGCGCTGTATCGCCTCAGCGATGGCCTCGCCGAGCGGCTGCTCCGTCTTGTACAGGGCAGCGGTGTCGAAGTGGCGGAAGCCGACCTCGGCGGCCGCCAGCACGGCGTTCCTTATGACCTCCGGCACGAGCGGGAACACCGCCGTGCCCATGCCGATCGCCGGCATGGGTCTCGCGTTGCCCGAAGGCAGGGCCACGTCCGGCACCACCACCAGCGTCCTCGTCTCCGAAGAGGCCATGCGCCGTCTCTGCAAGTGATCAGCTGCGTGGCAAGCGACGCGTGTGACGTGCAATTCTGCAGTGCAGTCGCGCGTGCCGTCCGTCACGGCCGGCCGGCTTTATATCGACCAAGTGACATCTAGGCTGGTCTTTCTTTAGTCTTGGTGTGTTGTTTGGTTTCAGACGGAATCGATTCTTTTTTTGTGGATACCACATACCAGTATACCACCCGAGTACGGTGTGTTAACGTCACGTGTCACGCATGCACTCGACAAAATTCCGTTGATCACGTGGACAGAAGTTGCAAAATGGAAGGCATATTTCTCCTGAAGCTGCTTGAAGAAAAAAAGAGAAGAAATGATCAGTCACAAAGTGGCTGTGGCTCCATGTGAGGCATCTCGCCAACTCTTTCTACTACTTGAGAAATGATGCACATCTTTTTTTGTCGAGAGTACACGCAGAGATGTGCGCGCATATATACAGCACACGCACGCTCATACACATGGGTGTATCTTTAGCATACGTCTAATTTACAGCGGATGTCTACATCAGAAAGAGCGTAGACACATGTTTTGACTACTAAACGCACATATACATGTGCTTGTACTATTCTACCAGAACCAATCCCAAAGAAATTATTGGTGAGCTTGAGCGTCAAAGCTGGCAGGTGAGAGCGCGAGCCACTCGGCTCTCACCAATTGTGCTACGCTCGGTCCTCAAAGGAATATAATCCTTCTGCACAACTTTTGCACTTTTTTATTACTTTGAGCATATAAAATGAGCGGGAGGATTAGAAAACAATGCCTGAATTCGAAGTTTGGAACACAAGTACAGTAGCAAGCAGCAGTGGCGGACCCAGGAATTAATTTTAGGTATGGCGAAGACGCGGAGTCGGAAACACAGATTAAACGATATATGACATTAAACGGTATCAACGAGTACAGATAAATGTAGGACATCGAGAAATACCTCACTAATGAAGCTTAATTAAAAACTTGCCACCAAGTTATCGAACATAATAATTTGAATAAAGATAGTACATAGAAGAAGTAACCTGTCAAAAATAAATAAATTAGTAATATCACGTTTAATTGATCATAAATTATAAAATATGCAGAAAAAAGAGAAGTCAAAGACATACCCCTAAAGCATTAATTACGATTAGGAGAACGAGGCAATTTCATTCTCCGAGATTTCATGACTTGAAACCGCTTCAAAATCAAGCACAGTTCAATACTTCAATATAGATATCTATAATCTCTTCAATATCTTTCTATTATTATGTGTTGTCCAATTCAATTTTAACAAGCAATTCATTATTCAATATTCATACCAATATCAACTAATATTCTAATTCATAGTTTCATACCATCACAGTATCATACCATTAAATCACAAGTTCACAAATCACAACCATTGAATCTAAAGAATCAATCAATCACTTACTAAATCAACCATAGTCCATACTCCATAGCCAGTCACCCACTTACTTAGGCAAACCACTTACTATTAAGTTTAGTAGACATTGCTCTTTGCCTCTTTCCTTCCTCTGTCCTCTCACTCCTCTGAGTCCTCTCTCTGAGACCCAAACCGGCGTGGCCGTTCAGAACCAAAAACCAGAGGGAGGAGGCGGGCAGGCAGAGGAGGAGGCGGAAGGCGCGGCGGCGGCGGCGGCGGGCAGGCGGAGCGCGCCTGGCCGCCCAGCCAGCCAGCGGCGCTGGAGGAGGCTCGAGCCTCGAGCGGCGCTGGAGGCTGGAGCAAGCCGGACCAGCGGAGGCGAGCGAGCAACGTCGCTCGGCAGCTCAGCGCGCGCTGGAGGCTGGAAGCAGCGTCGCCCGGCGGCAGCTGGCGGCGGCGCCTCGAGCCCTCGCCCTCCACGTCGACGCCTCGGCGGTGGCCGCCGCCCGCCCCGCTTGCGCCGCGTTGGCGGTGGCGGCTTCGCCCGCTTCGCTTGCGCCAGCGCTGGCCGCCTCGCCCGCTTGCTCGCGCGCTCGCCGGTGGCGCCTCGGCCTCGCCTAGCCCGCTCGATTCACTCGATTGGATCTCGATTTTGGTTTGAACTTTGGTTGCTTGTTCACTTCAGACTTCCGGCGATGGGGTTGAGGCGTGAGCTGATCGCAACGCAATGGGGCACTTGGGTGGCGCTGGTGGTGACCGCGACCTGCGGCTGCGCCACACAGAATGGGTGCCCAATTGAGCCACCCAAGCGCCCAGGCAGACAGGAGGTTTGATCTTCTCCGACGTGCTTGTGCTTCGCTGCGAGGCTACGACGAGGAAGAAAATACCAGGACTCAGCTCAGGAGTAGGGGGTATCGGCGACGGGAGTTAGCTCTGGCGTCCGCCCGACCATGCCAGAATGGCAGGTCCGCCCCTGGCAAGCAGGAGGTTCATTACGAAAAATTGTAGTTTCATCCGTCCTGCATGGTCCACATCTAATGGTTCTATTGAAGTACACTCCGTTACACCGGAAGAAAAGAACCAATTTTATGAGTGGATCCGAATTTTTCTCCTCCTAATATTTTCAAGAAATAAAAAAAAAACACCGAAAGAGCACCAACTGAAGCATCTCAGTGGAACAAATTCTCCACACGACTGAGGCCGCCATCGGAAGATTTTTTTATTAATTAACCTTTTTAAAAATTTTATTTTAAAGTTAACCTCCTGCGAACTTTATTTTCAATTCTGACCCCTCTGGTCACGCCACCACCCGTGGCGTGACAGTGTTGTTTGGTCACGTCACCACCAGTGGCGTGACAAAAGGTGCCATATTAGCGGATTTATCCTATAGCGTGACAATATTGTTTTGTCATGCTACGGGTGGTGGCATGACTAGAGGTCAGAATTGGAAATAAAGTTCGCGAGGTTAACTTTAAAATAAAAATTAAAAAATAATTAATAAATAAAAAAGGTTATGGACAAAAAGCCACCACCAGCAAAACCGTCACTTCTGAGTTTTGAAAGGCTGATAATATCTACCACTATCAATTTTCACATCTACATTGCTGACAGATTTGACTAGACAACTTTAGGAATTTCTCTACATTTTCCACCAGGAAAACCACTTTTACCGTTCAGGATTTCACAGCTCACATAGTACAGTTAATGGCGAAACACCACTGCGCCTCCAAGCCGCACCGCCGCCTTGGCAAGCTCTAGCCACCACCAACACATGCCCCAACACCTCCTTGGCATCCGTATCCTCGCACCCCCCCTCTCGTCTCTGAAGTCGAAGCACTGGGAAAGCCCCATCTCCCTCACCGCCGGTGGTGCCTCGCCCAGCATTGCCACCGCCTCCGCTCGCCGTTCCGGCCGACACGGCGAGCCATTCCCAATTCTACTCATGTCACTTTGTGTTCCCGGACATCCTGCACCAAAGCCCTCACCCAATTTTGGGTTTGATCCACAAGAGTTTGCGCCGTCAGCTTCTCCCCCGAATTCGGCCAAATGCCACCGTCGGCGCCACCATGCCCCATCCATGGAGCTCTAGCACGATTCCTCGCATCTGAAGCATCGTCTCGACTCCCTTGTCCTTCCCCAATCCCCGATTGGAGCTCTCCTTCCCCCAAATGCCACTCCCACGGCGAGCCTATCGCGCCGCCTCGGATCATCATCACCAAGCCTCCTCTGGCCACCTCCATCATCCCTCTCGGCACCGGTACGCTCCCCATCCCCTGTAGATGCTCGTGTGTGCAAGAGTTTTTCGAGAGTGTCGCCGAGGCGTAGAAGCCACCACAGCACCGAGCGCCGCCGCCGATCAATGCCATTGTGCCGCGGGCGTAGGCCTTCTTGGTCCACACCGCTAGTACCCCTAGGATCGCCTGCCAGCGGGGAACCCATTTTGGGCTTCCCCGGCCACCCCCGTGGTCCTGCTCGTCGGTGCCGAGCGTGGCGATAGCATGCTCTGGAGATCCTCTTCTCCAGTTCGATTTGTGGGAAGAACCCTGTAGCGGAGTCATTAAGGTGTAATGACGTCGTTAGGACAAGAATGGTTAGGGCTAAGTAATGTGACATGTGGGCCCAAATGAGTTAAGTAAAACGTGATTGAAACCGGGAGTTAATGGTGAGTCCATGACATGTGGGCCCGACCACCTTGTGTGCACAGTATAGACCCCATGGACCATGTACAATGCACTGCTGCCATGGATCAAGTCCATGACAGTCGGGCTCCACCTGTCATTCACTAGAACATTTTCCAAATAGAAAATAAATCCAAGAGAAAAAGAAAAGCCCGAGGCCCCTACCTGTCAGAGAGAGTATTCTCTCTCCCCTGTTAATTTCAGGGATTAATTTGGATTCATAACTTCTGAGAGCCTGTTCTCGCTCATTTTTAATCCAAATTGAACGATTCTTATTTCTAAATTCCAACCCTACCCAATCAACCATTAAACATCCATTTTGGAGTTCATTTGAATTTTTTAATGTCATTTGAATCCTTTCATATGTATCCAAACCCTAGGCGGTAACCCTTGGATCCCCTAACATAAAGTTAACTGCCGTACGATGCCAAGTAAAGTGTAAGGGTAAAAGACCTTACTTGAAACTAGCTAATATAACATGAATAGCTAAAATATAAACTTTGTAACCTATAAGATTACTAGCACTCTTAGATAGTTAGGAAGGTTAGAAGTAGCTATGTCACGACCACATGCTAGTAAATCAGAACCGAAGCCGATAAGGTAAAACACTAAATAAGAAGTAGGTGGATGAAAATACGTAGGCCTTACCTTGGAAATGAGTGGCTATCTACTTAACTAGAATTAATCATTAGCAGGTGTTGTAGCTAAGGATCAACCTAGTATGATAGGCTTGCACTAATATATGCCAAGCCACGTAGGTAGTAAGACTAAGTATAGATCACCTTAATACAAAGACTCAAACCGCACACACACCACTGATCAAGACATAAGACTGATGTCCAACCAATGCGTGGAAGTTTCGGCTAAGGCTAATGGGACTTCCTTGATAAATATAAAATAATAAAAGTAGTCATTAAGTGAACTAGGCCCCATGTGTCAGTGAGACTTATGTCTACCCTATGCGAACCCTAAACCTACGCATAAGTCTCACCTGACGATCATGAAACTTCCTCGATAAATAGCAAGTAATAACTAAAGGAATTATTATAGTAACTAGGCACCGTGTATGGATAGCAGTGATATGTCCCCAGGTGAATGATAGTAATCCAACCACCAATCGACATCGTATGGACTCTAGCTATCATCCACCGTTATTCGTTCCTAGTAGTAGAACGATTTGTGGCCCGAAGATCGATCAGAGGATCCTATCTAGCAAGGTGATGTCTCCCATCTAAGTAACCGTTAAGGAATGTTCCTACAGACATTTTATCCCTCTCCGTTGGATTCATAACATTCTATACCAGCGGACTTCTCGAGAGCCTGATCCCTCTCGCCCTCTCTCCAGATCAAGCGGTTACTTAACCCTAAGTCTGACTATCAACCCAAAACCCCACCCCTCAGCCAAACGAGTAGAGTTTGGATCTTCCTACTTCCGTCTAAAGTATTTCCTTCATTCCAAACCTGCCTGGATGTACTTCATTCCATCTGCATTATTTCCTTCATCAACTTCCTTTGGATATACTTCGTCTGAAGTATTTCCTTCATCAACTCCACTAAGTATGATTAATTTCATCAGGAGTACTTCCTTCTTTCAAGACACCCTTAGGCATACTTTGTTTCGTTTAAGTGTTTCCTGGTTCTGACACTGTGGGTTTGATTGACTTTCATGTGAAGTGTTTCTTGTTTACTTGCCTTTGGATTTCATTTGATTGCTTTCTGACATTCTTGGGTTCAATCGTATTCTATGTAGTTAGAATCTAAAGCCATGACACGAACAATAGCCCCAACAAGAATGATGTTGAGATGAAGATTATCAAAACATTGAGCAAGGACAGAACCGATTATCATAACATTGAGCAAGGCGAGTCAACACTTTGATCATATTGCACCTAGTTTTGAAATACAATTATATTGTTTTTAAAGTATAAAATTGCATTGCTATGATTTATACAACTATGTTGATCTGGCTCATAGTTAATACCTTAATGGTAATTGAATATAACCTTCCCATCTTTGAACTTGGACACTATCCTTTGTCACCCTATAACTAATGGTATACATATTAGTTAATAAGTCGTATCTAAGTGTCATGCTTAGCCTTGCTTAGATACATTGGCATGTGGGCAATGATTTGCCTTGACATTATTTTAAAACTCGAAATTGGATTGGGCAGTCGAGGTTGGAGCTTGGCTGGTATGTTGATTAGATTTTAAGTGTTACATAATGATTTGTGGATGGGATGAA
The DNA here is from genome assembly GCA_036346405.1 of Phyllostachys edulis. Lineage (NCBI taxonomy): Eukaryota > Viridiplantae > Streptophyta > Magnoliopsida > Poales > Poaceae > Phyllostachys > Phyllostachys edulis. The sequence continues at coordinate 36,501,081 of CM070551.1, forward strand.
AAGTCGGGTTGAAACCCAAGGATTTGAGTTATTTTGGTTGGAGCCAGTGGAAAGTATTGGGTACATCCAGCCGCGGAATTCGCATGGTGGATGCAGTCTGGGATTTGCAGACGGGTACAGCCTAGAAACTAGCGGGGGGTGTGTGCCCTAGGGCTCAAGGGTGGTGCAGCCATGAGATTCGAGGGTTGGCTGCCTAGGATTTGAGGGTGGTCCCGCCTGTGAGTCAGGGGGTTGAGACCTAAGTTTTGTTAGGGGTTCAGCCTAAGTTTCACCGGGTGGTGTAGTGAGAGAGTCACAAGAGGCATTCAACCCGGAATTTCAAGTGTAGTCCGGCCGGAATTGCTGGGTGGTTGCAGCCTTGGGATCACCGGGTGGATGTAGCCCTGGAAAAGGATATAACATGAGGTGAATAGAACTGATATCTATGTGTGAATGGATGGAACCTTTGGGTACTGTACTCCACTAGAGGTGGATGGAACATTCACTATTATTATACAAAAAAAACTGGATTTCATCAAAACCAGGTTAGTTAAAAATGCTAGGTCTTAGGATTTGCTACTACATAATCTATCTTAATAAGTGGTTTTATGCAAACAAAAGAACTACAAGCCATTCCTTTGACCAGCCTTGCATATTATATAACTGCATTCTGTGTGTCGGCTTGCGAGTACGGTTGTGTACTCATGCTCGCTCATTATATTATTATTCAGTAAGCATAAAAGAAGGCTACATGGATAATTATGAGCATTAGTCAACAATGAAGATCAAAAAGGCCAAGAACTAGCACTACCGCCAAAAAAAGGTCATCATAGACGGTTCAAAAACATCATCACAGGCGGTTTTGTGAGTTGTCTGAGTTTATGGGTCAGTAATGACATGAGGTCATCACAGACAGTTTTCAAACCGTCTGTGATGCATACTATCACAAACGGTTATTAACTCAGAACCGTCTATGATAGCTGATGTATCATAGACGGTTTATAGATAAAACCGTCTGTGATAGCTTGTATCACAGACGATTTGCCCTAAGGATCCGTTTATGATATTCTTTTGTATTGCTAAATCGATTTATGTTTATTGGCTAGCCTCAAGAAATGCTAGCCAATAAACATAAATAGATAGGAAAAGGAACGTCAACCGTCTTCATGAAGAACAATTCCTGAAGAGACGGTGGCACTCTCATTTTCTAATGATTTATTGGGAAAGATTCTAATAAAATTTTATCCATTGGACTTCCGTTTAACTTTGCCACAAGTCGATAGCCTATAAATAACCATAAGAAGGGTAGAACTTACGCACAGACTTTCCATCTTTCCTACTTCTACTTCGTTTTAAAGTTCTTATCTCCAAACCTCTCAAGTCCGAATAGATTTCTTTAGAAGAAATAATCGATCGTTGGAGTTCTTCCACTATGGGTAAGATCGTGGAAAAGATACATTCCACGAAACAAATTGACTTTTCGACCACTGTGGAATAGACGGAATCCACGGATCATGACTTCAAGATGGTCGAAAAGTCAATTTAGTCTATGGATTGAAGTATTCAAGAAATTGGTAGAAGAAAAAAATCTAGAGGCATCAACAATTAATTTTCACACGCACAAGCATCAAGATTTACATGGCCAAAACCCTAGCCATCCATCAATTTCGTAATTTCAGATCCAAGCATCACGGGAGGGGAGGAGATTGGATGAGGGATATCACTGGCAATGAAGGAGAGGCGGCGGCAGCGTCACTGTTGTGTCACGACGGTGACACTGCACAAGACACTCCAAGAGTACCTTCTGTAGTGAACCATGGCATCACAACCGGAGGCGGAGGAGCTCACGGCGGTAGTCGGCGTCGTTCGGGGTACGGGACGCTTCGATCGATTTGGGGGAGGCGGCGGCACTTTGGTATGGGGGAGGCGACGAAATCAATCTGGAGTAGTTGGGCGCGTGCAGGCAGTATATATGGCAGAACCGATCTGGAGCAGTTGAGAGGTTTGAAAGTTTGAATAAAGGGGGCGGCCAAATCTAGAGGGATATAAGGCGGCGAAATATCACAGATGGTCTTTTAATACAAACCGTCTGTGATGAATTAATTATCACAGACGGTTTGTATTAAACACCTTCTGTGAAGTATCAAAGACGGTTATTAACAAGAACCGTCTGTGATATTATGAAGGTTTTTTTTATAAAAAACCGTCTGTGATATTTAGTAATATCACATACGATTCTTGTTAATAACCATCTGTGATACTTCACTGACGGTTTTTAACATGAACTGTATGTGATATTACCTCTTCACAGACAATTTTTAGCACAGCCAGTAACACAAACAATCGCTAAACCAAAACCGTCTATGATTGTATTTAATACTGACGGTTTTGGTCAACCGTCTGTGATAAGGCGTCTAGTATTAGCCTTTTTGTAGTAGTGTAGGTTGCAGGACCTAGTCGATTTTCTGTGTGTATATCGTGAGGGTTCCACGTGGTGTACTTTTATTCTGCTTCCGTTGGTGTTCTTTTAAAGGTATTTGGCTTGTCCGACCATTTTGTAAGTCAAAAGTTGTAAGGTATATTTATACTTTGTTTATTATCATGCAATAGTTTTATATATGCGTGATATGTGAATGATATTCAATGCTATAACTATGGGCACTAGCTACTGATCCAGGGACTAGTGCTGTGAACATAGAAGATTCTAAATTACAAATTTAGGGTCTGACAAGTTTGCTGAACGCAAATTTACTACGACTTAGGATAAAGAGGATACAACAAACACAAGTCCGGTTTACAACATATTGAATCAAGTAACAACATGTTTAACGTAAAGGTAGCTTGCAACAAACAAGATACAACCATAAATGGATTACACAAATTCACGACGATGATAGGAATAAAGCATTCGTAACATAGGCATAAACTGTATCAGGTAGCAACTCCAGCTCGTGATATGCAACATATCGCCCTCCACTGCCTCCTCGATGGCCTCTCCCACGATCGCCACTAGCCGTTCCATCGTGACCTTCAACGACCCGTTATGCTTTGTGCACTTGTTATTTCTATGACCGTAATGTCCACAAATGATACACCTATTCACAGGGCCTTTGGCTTCAAACTCGTCCATGTCATTTCGGATACGACGAGTCTACCGACGGCCCTTGCCACCCTTCAGCAAGTTCAAATGAGGAACCCATATCCTATTTTGCACATTGTCCTCTGTGAAGTTACCAATAACACGGAATCCACGAATCTCCCCGCTGTTAGTCTGAACCACATTTTTCTTCACGAAGAAGCCCAACATGTACTGCACAGTGTCCACTTTGATCATGCCACATGCAGCCAACACATTAGAGCATGGCCTATGGAGTAGCATTGGCTTGTTACATGTACACTGACAAGTGTTGTTGCCCTCCTATCAAAGGCTCACCTCGTGCGTGACGATGCCACTCGCCGTTCTAAGCCCACTACCGTTCCTTAGCAATACGTCGAACTGAAGCTCTGTGGTGCCCATAAGGAAGACTAACGGTTTCTTAGTAATAGCCACGACGCATGCACACTTCCAACCACTTTTGATGAAAATTTTGATTAGGATTGACTCTCTAAGTCATATCCCCTCCAATCCCTAAGGTATTTGCTCAAATCTCATCTTTCTTCTCATCTACCTCATTTTCTAGGGTTTTGGTAAAATATGGATGAAATAGTCAATTTCTTTTGGGCATTTTGGTACAAACTAGTGTTTGATAACTTATTATGTCTATCTCAAGATCCATTCATGTCAAATATTAGTTAGAACCAAGATTCAAATGATTGCCCTAAGAACATCTGCAGGTGCGGTAATACCGCCTGTGACAATCAGTATTACTGATTTCTAGTAATACCTGATGTGTACAGCGATACTACCGCTCCAGCAGAGAAAAATTGATTAAATCATACTATTTTGCTTCAATCTTATCCTTGTGTCCTAATTGCTTCCTCTTAACTTAGCAACCATGTCAAGGTTAAAAACTACTCTTCGCAAGGCTTCTACCCCTGATGGAGATCCAAAAGAGAGATATGATCCTCCAACCTCCTGTGAACCATCTGAGCCAAGAGTATCCACTTGAAAGGTGGCTTCGCGTAAATCAGCATCAGTAACTTCCCCTGCTTCTTAGAGGGAGGCTAGCAATCCAGAGACAGATGCTCTTCTACGAGCCATGGAAGCCAAAGACCAAGGTCAATCATCAAAGCAACCTCAAGTGGTTGAGGATGAAGAAGAAGGAGAATCAAGTGACAATGATGAAGAGGCTGAGGAGTATACTGAGGAAGAAGGAAGTGATGAGGATATGGCAGAGGCAGAAGAGTCTGATGTTGATCTCACACAGATTTCAAGCGACGATTAGGCAATTCTTCGTCATGCAAATCAATTTGAAAAACTAGCTAACTCAACAGACTCAAGGTTCCATAACAGATTCTAGCAGCAAGTTTATGCTCAAATCTATAGCCATCATCGTCAACTTGATGATCATAGATATATAGATTGGGCACATCTGGAGAAAATTGATTGTTTTGCTGGAACCTACCGTCTTTTTTAAAGAGCCGGTCTAGAAGAGATAGTGGGACTAAAGCATGACTACAATGAAGAAGTAATTCGACAGTTTTATGCTACTGTCTTTGTATCCTCAGACTTTGATCTTTTAATATGGATGAGAGGGACTCGGCGTATGTAAGCTACAAAAATTGAGTTTGAACGAGCTCTGAGGTCATACTCAAGAACTCAAGAGAAGATCTATGATAGAGGAGCACTCAGAATTCAGGCTTGGCGTCAGTTCTATGATGAAACCGTAAACTTTATGCCTGGAAAAATTGGAGGACTAAGGCCGTTACCAAGTTTGATCAACTGGATCATCAATCACATTTTCTTTCCTAAAAGTGGAAACTTCGATGCAATTCAAGGACATGCCTGGAACATCATAGAGAATATCATGAATGGAAGGAAGTTCGATGTTGTTGATCTCATCATCAGGAAAACTGGAGCTTCCAAGAATGATAGGATCAAAAGAATCTATTTTGCTCCTTATATTATGGCTCTTATCATGAAAAAGATCCAGTTCAGAGATGGACGTCTAGGAATTCATAAGGCATATAAGCCAAGGGATGGAGGTCCAATTCCTACAGCAATTCCCCCACTGGCACAAGAAAATGCTCCAACTGAAGATCCAATCACTCTTTCTCAGATATATTCAGCTATTTTGGAGATTTGAAATTCTCAGCAAGAATTTCCATCTGCGACCAACAATAGGCTGCCTGCATTGACAAAAAGTGTGAGCGCTCTTGAGCAAGTCTTATCTACTCCAGCTCGTTATGGACGACGTCGCCTCAACACATCTCCTCAAGATCCACTTCAAGCTTCAACCTCTCAAGCTCCACCACCTCCTCAAGATCCAGCTGAATGATTCCTTTTGGTTCTTGATGCCAAAGGGGGAGAAGTTAGGAGGAGAAAAGAATTGAAAGATTAAGGGGGAGCAAACAAGAAAGCAAGAAGTTTGGGCTACTACTATCTATATTATATAATATATGTTGAACTTGTTTTGTATAAATACTTGGAACTTGTGTTCTTGTAATATTCTAGTTTAAATTTGTTGCATCATGACTCTTATATTATGCTATGCAACATGTTGGCTATCATCCTTGTTTAATCTTCTTTTTAAGTGTTCAAGTGTGTATCTTCTTATTATCTTTTGCTTGAATGTTTACAAGTTCCTCGTAGTCAATCAATAAAGAAAACTTCGCTAAAATTTCTAACAAAACACAAATGTGCATGAAAATCACCTCTTGAGTATATGTGCACATCTTTAGGGGGAGTTTTGTTTATTTATTGATAGACTTTGAATGCAATTAACTCTTCTTCTCCTTGAACTCATTTCAAGAATTAATTGCAAATCAAATGTCAAAACTAGAATATACAACTTGGTGTATATTCAAAATCTTTCAAATCATTCATATTATTTGGGTTGTCATCAATTACCAAAAAGGGGAAGATTGAAAGCATCTAGACCCCTAAAAATGGTTTTGGTAATTAGTGCCAACATTTTATTAAGGGACTAATATGTGTGCTAAGATGTTTTAAAGATTATTCCCCAAGGATGAATGATGACATGGTAATGTCGATGCAAATGTGATAAAGATCGACTTGGCTCAAGCAAAGGTATCACATGATCTAAGGATCCTTTTATAGTATTTTACCGATCTCGGTGTTTGGAGAAAAGACCGGATGTATAGGCTAGATATCGTACTATAAAGAGAGATCATAGCTAGTAGTTTGAGGATCTAATTCTTGTGCCATTTTGATCAACTAGGAGTTATGCATTACATTTATTTCTACTTCTTAAAACTGTTCAGAAAAATCGGTAAGACCGCGAGTATTGAGCGGTATTACCGCTGGTCGGTAATACTGAAATATTCATGACGGTATGTATTTTCCAGAGAGCATGTTTTGGATGATTTTGTTAAAACCCCAAATTTGGTATGAGCGCAGTGTATTAGCAGTATTACCGCAAGTCGGTAATACCGAAATAAGTGGCGTTATGTTTTATACAGAGAACATGTTTTTGGGAGCTTTTCTTGAAATCTTAAAATCGGTAAGACCGCAAGTGAAAAGCGGTATTACCGCAGGTCGGGTGAATGTTCGGACCGTCCGAACGTGTGGTCCGATCATGTGGACCAATCAGAAGAACTGGTCGAGTCGGACCAAGTGGTCAGGTAAAATCGGTATGACCACACTTCTTGAGCGGTATTATCGATGTGCGGTAATACCGAGTTTTACATGACGGCACGTTATTTCCAGAGAGGGTGTTTCTTTTATGATTTCTAAGTCTCTGGAAATCGGTAATACCGATATAGCCAAGTGGTATACCTCTGTGCGGTAATACCGAATTCTTGTTAGCGGTAGTACCGCACCTTTTCCTGTAACGGCTAGTTCAAAGCATTAAATCTGATTGTTCCAACCGTTACTCCTGAAATCTGTAATACCGGGTTTGAATGATGGTATTATTGCAAGTGCTGATTTGTTTTCAAAAAAGTGGTTGTAACAGCTAGAATTGTTGGTGAGGGGTATAAATACCCCCCTACCTACCTTCTAGCAGAAAACTCTCGAGATCATTAAGCATTGTGCTCTTGCATTGAAGTCTCTTTAGCCCATATACACTCTCTACTACTCATTTGCTTTAAATTCTCATCTTGAGGTAGTTAAGAGAATTCAAGTGCATTGCATCATTAGTTGATCACTTTGGCACTTGATTGTCTTCAAGTGAGCGCTACGATTTGTTACTCTTGGTGCTTGCCGGCACCTAGACGACTCGAAGAAGAAGTTGTGCGGTGATCACTTCAAAGAAGGTTGTGAAGTGACCCGGCAAGGGATTGTGAAGTAGTTGTGTGCTCATCATCTCTGGAGTGGAGAAAGAGCAACGATAGTGATCGAGGATCAAGGCTTAATCATGGAGCCAGCTTGATTTGTTCAAGCTTCCTCAACGTGGACTAGTGAAGACCGGTAAGTCTTCGATACCCCGGAAAAAACTTCATTGTCTTCATTGTGGTTTATTCTTGTCTTCACTCTTCCGCATTTACATTTCTAGCAATTCACTTGTGTAAAATTGCCTAGCTGGAATTGTATCTTGTTTTAACATAAGTGCTTAATTGTCTTAAATAGCTTAGTAGTTCATTTTTTTCTAGAAAGCTTTGTTAAGGCATTCTTTTTTAACATTGTTAATTAATTGAAAAGTTTAAAAACCCCATATTCACCCCCTCTAGTCGGTTATCCTTGATCCTATAGCCCTTCCGCATCCCCACCATCCCGCAGCCTTAGGACGTGTAACGCATTGCGGTGGACAACATGAGCAAGTCATTCGAGCATGTTTGGCTTCAGTGGAGCGATAACAGTGCCCATGCCGTCCACCCATTGGTTAGTGTTTGCTGCATACATTTATGCTAATCTCACATCACATCTTTCTGCCCATAGTTCCTGATTAGTGTGATTAAAATGAAAAAGATGCAAGGAGGTAAAAGGAGCAACGTTTGTTTAGTGAGGCATGTAGAGAATCTCTATCATTTGGAAGATCGGCAAGTATTGAAAATGGATGATGATGTATCATATGATATTTTGAATATGCGAAAATAGAATGTGCAGTGCAAATAAAGCATGTTCGAGCGGTTCGGCGCCTCAATGGACGAGTTCATGGTGCTACGGGAGTAAGAGGAGGCCGCTGGCCAGAGGGACATGCCAAAGGAGGCTGCTGACCAGAGGGACGCGCCACCCTCTTCCTTGCCGGCCGGCAATGGCCGAAAATGGACAGCGCGTCGGGGATGGAAGTCGGCATTAACTTGAACTTCTAAAGATAAACAATCTATAAGCTCAAAATTTTAATTTCTGGGTAGTAGTAGCAGGTGATGCAATATGCTGAGTTAATATTTCTGTTTATATGTGTATGAAATAAAATTAATATTTATTATACAATTTATGATACTATCTACTGATTGATATATATATATATATATATATATATATATATATATATATATATATATATATATATATATATATATAACTCTCTTTTAGAGTTTCGTTGCCACATATGAACACCTGCTAGTTGATGAAATGTCCGCGTCTATTGGGTACTTTGATGGGCCGATATACAACAGATTACAATCTTTACCGAAGAAGTTACAGCATGATATTGGTACGAACAAACGGCATCTGCCTTATTAAAGTGTTTTACACATGCTTTTACAGAAACTGTGAAGCAGACATTTTTGGTACCTATTCCTCGACAATTTCGATGTCGGAAAGATCAACCGTTGTGAACTCGCCGTCTGGCGTGAACAAGCCTGTAGCTTTGACGATCTTCTTCTGTGGGATCTGGCTGATCTTGAGCAGGTCTACGTCGGTCAACTCCCAGTCGAAGATCTCAAGGTTTGCTTTAAGCCTGTCCTTGTTGAAGCTCTTGACGATTGGGGTCACTCCTTGCTCATAAATCCATCTCAATGACAACTGAGGAAGTAAAATAATAATAATAATGTGTAAGCATGAAAGGGATAGCATGATCTTTGATTATGTAACTGTAGAACTATGGTGAACCCATCACCAAACAAAATGTATATGGTCCGCATACAGTTGAGTTGAGAAACAAAAGGCTCACTATTCCTGCCAAGTTCCAAACAGGATTTTCACTGGATTATAGTACTACATTATTCACCCGAACTAGCAGTAGCTTGACAGTATCCCTTAACTTGAAACAGTACTAGTACAGACACTTGATACTATCGTGTGTAAACCTGGTCTAATATTTCTCGATCAGGTCAAAATAACAAAACGTATGTGTCCCAGAAATTGTCGCTGAATACCAATATTCATTTCAAAAAATTGTACTAAGCCAAACCACACATCCTCAAACAATGACATTAGATATGGTGGTAATCGATTAACCCATCATTATCGAACCAGTAAAATTCCACACTACTTGACAATAATATCTAGAGACAGGGACAGAGCGACGGACCCAGGATTTACCGACGAGGAGATCAAATAAACTATACTATTTAATTACCTTTGATGAGGGGACTAAGTAACACTAACAACAATAAAAATTCCTCAAAATATATAGAGATGCAGTGCAAATTTGTGATTTGTGGGTATCCAGGTGTGCTTAAGAGTCAAGATGGACCAAATTAAAGTTGAGTGCACAATCTAGCTTATCTATCTACCGATCGATCTACCTGTGCGATGCTCTTTCCTCTGGCCTTAGCTATCTCCGCGAGTACCTCAGATTCCAGCACGGCGTTTCCTTCTCCTGACCAGTTCTGCCCTCCCAACGGAGAGTACGCAGCGACGTGGATGCCCTTCTCTGCACAGTACTCCCTCAGCTTCCTCTGCTGCCAAACTGGGTTCATCTCCACCTGCAGATCACAGGCAGAGTTCTTTCGAGTGACGACTTGCTAAAATTAATATCACTTCCAAAACATCAACCAGCAACTAACCTGGTTCACTGCAGGGGGGATAGTGGCAGATGCCAGGAGCCTGTCGAGGTGCTTGGTGGTGAAGTTGCTGACCCCGATCGCCTTGGCCAGCCCGAGCCGCTGACACTCCTCCATCGCCTGCCACACGCCCTCGAAGTCGAACGGGACGGCGTCCTCCCTTTTGACCGGGAACGTGGGCGGCGCGGGCTTCAGGCTGATCGGCCAGTGGATCAGGTATAGGTCAACGTACTCCATCTGCAGATTCCTGCTCTCACAAGAACATGAGGAAAAATATACATCGAGATGATGTAGAACTACTAGCTGCGCTGCCTTCTATTGGATGTTAAATTATTTTTACGAGTGGTCGTGTCTTACTGTAGGCTTTCACGGAGGGACGGGAGCACGAGCTGCGGGTGGCTCTGGGTGCACCACAGCTTGGACGTGATGAACACCTCCTCCCGGGATTTTATGATCCCGCGCTGTATCGCCTCAGCGATGGCCTCGCCGAGCGGCTGCTCCGTCATGTACATGGCAGCGGTGTCGAAGTGGCGGAAGCCGACCTCGGCGGCCGCCAGCACGGCGTTCCTGATGGCCTCCGGCACGACCGGGAACGCCGCCGAGCCCATGCCGATCGTCGGCATGGGCCTCGCGTTGCCCGAAGGCAGGGCCACCTCCGGCACCACCACCGGCGTCCTCGTCCCCGGCGAGGCCATGCGCCGTCTCTGCAAGTGATCAGCTGCGTCGCAAGCGACGCGTGTGACGTGCCCGTGTGGTGGGACTTTGGGCGCAGACGCGCAATACTGCAGTGCAGGCGCGCGTGCCGTCCGTCACGGCCGGCCGGCTTTATATTGACCAAGTGACATCTAGTCTTGGTGTGTTGTTTGGTTTCCGAAGGAATCGAATTTTTTTTTTTGTGGGGATACCACATACCAGTATACCCGAGTACGGAGCGTTAACGTCACGTGTTACGCATGCACTCGACAAAATTCCGTTGATCATAAGTTGGTTGCAAAATGGAAGGCATCTTTCTCCTGAAGCTGCTTGAAGAAAAGAAGAGAAGAAATGATCGGTCACAAAGGTGTGTTTGGTTGGACGTATAAGTTTGGGTTAGACTTTTCGGTGCAGAATCTTTTTTGTTTCGTTTGTTCGAATGGCTGCACGCGTAAAACAACCTGGCTGAGCAGATACAAAAGATGTCTTCGGATCAGGCTGGGCAGAAACGCCAAATTTCTCTATTTCTCCAGATGCAGACTCTGCTAATGACGTTATTAAGAGGTGATCAGCGCATATTAGGTAGTATTAGAGTGGATTAAAGTGGGTTACGGTGAAATGGGGGCTATTAGAATATATTAAGACAAAATTAAAGTCATGCTAACATTTTCTTTCCATTGTCTCTTGCATCTACACTTGCGGTCAATGTCCTTATGCACCCAACGAAACAACATCTCAGAACAGCCTAACCTAACAGAAACAGCAAACCAAATAACCTATATTGCATCCACACAGTCTGGCTCGCTTCAGTCTGGATGACCCGTACGGGCCAGGCTAAAGATATGCAAGGAACTAAACACACCCAAAATGCATGTGGCTCCATGTGAAGCATCTCGCCAGCTCTTTCTACTACTCGAGAAAGGATAGGCATCTTCTACTTTTTGAGAGTACATGCAAAACGTACACACGTGCACACACATGCACACACATTAGACGAATACGTATGGACACATATGTGGGTGTTTTCTTAGCACACGTCTCATATAGAACGAATGTTTATATCTTGCGAAGCGTTGGTATATGTTTTGATCACTGAAGGTACCTGCATATACGTCTATTATTTCTACCTTAGAACTAATCCCAAACAAATTAGTGGTGTGCGCGATCGTCGAACCTGATGGGTGAGTGAGAGCGAACTCTCACCAACTAAGCTACGCTTAGTCCTCAGATGATGCGCATCTTAGTAGTTTAGCCGGCAGCATAGTTTGGGCACTAGTGCGCTTTATAATCCCTTCTGCGCAACTTGTGCACTTTTTTATTACTTTGAGCATATAAAATGAGCGGGCGGATTAGAAAACAATGCCTGAATTCGAATACAAGTACAGTAGCAAGCAGGACGTTCATTCTGACAAATTACAGCTTCCTCCGTCCTGCATGGTCCACATCCAGTGGTTCTACTGATTATTGAAGTACACTCTGTTGTAAAAAAAATACGGTTTTAGCAAATAATCATCATTTATTCTAACAAAAATAAATGATAGTGAAGCATAATTCAATATGCATTTAAATGACCAAATCAACATATACATATAAAGTTTCTTCAAGTCATTTAAAAAGAATAATACGCTTAGCATATACTATATATATTAAAGAAATCGACATAAAGCTAAGATTTAAAAGATTAATGATTGCTCTCAAACGGCTAGTTGCACAAGACATAATATTGGCCATCACAGCACTTATGCCAATATTCTTCATTAATTGAATATGGTAACTCTAAATCAGACTTTGAGCTCAAAATTAATGTTTTACTAATATGTCAAATTTTATCTCAATAACACAGATTAAACTCTCAGTCAATAAAAAATCTTGAGATTAACAGTCCACAAAGATACTACTTCAGCATATTGAATTTTCGACTAACAGAGAATTGAGCATATTATTAGGGTACGGGTAGGCTACGATAGCAACAAATCAAAAAATTTCACCACGTAAACCAGGAAGCCAAGTAAGTAGATGATCACGGTCGTTACCACGAACGCTTGAGAGCAAATAAAGAAGGGTTGGGCGACTGTTCCAGCGTGAAGCGCGTCGATGTAGTGGTCGTAGTCGATCATCTCCTCCAGCGACCTCTGCAGTTCCTTATGAAGATCGCGGATCGTCCTCAAGCGCAACAGCAACCGCAGTAGCGCCTCTACGGTATCCACACGTCCAAGGAAGGAACAACCATGTGCCGGTGTGCTAGCACCAAGTCGCACGGTAGAGCTCTCAGGAAGATGGCGGCTAGGGTTTCGGTGGAACAACTCAACTCACGACTTTCGTGAGTCTCATCTGTTACTTTCACTTCTCTCCCAACAGCCTCATGCATCTCCTTATATAGTGCTCGTGACAGATCCTATCCGAACATGTTTTACGAATCGTATCCATACTGGTTTGTTCCAACCCGTTAAGTGTGTGACCCTATAGGTTCATCCGTAATCGGTTGTGACTCGGAAACCCTTTCCGACCATGAGTCGTTAGCGGTTCCTAGCAGCTAGGACATAACGATTCCCGAATACACACAAATTATATCAGACAAACCTTAATGCAATATGATCTACGACCAGGTCCTCATCACTTATGACCAGGTCCCATCTCTATACGATCCGTTCGTAACTCCTTACGACCAAGCTTCGACCACTCTGTGATTGCGTTCAACCAGTCTACGACTAGCTCGTATCTCCATACGACCAGTCCGTAACTGATCGAACTAAGCGACCTACTCCACTACTACAGGAACCGACATCACAGATGGTTCGGAACCGTCATCACAGACGGTTTCCGAACCGTCTATGTTTGTTGATGCGTGATAACGAGATATTATCACAGGCGGTACAAAACCGTCGTGATACGAAATATCCGCGACGGTTTTATTAAAAACCGTGCAGCGAAGTCAATATCACGAGCGGTTTGAACGAAAACCGCTCGTGATTCGAGAATATCACGAGCGGTTCTAAATAAAAACCGCTCGCGTGATAGGAGAATATCACGAGCGGTTCGAATAAAACCGCTCGTGATTTGTGACTATCACGAGGCGGCTTTTATATAGAACCGTCGTGATATTCTCCTATCACGAGCGGTTTGCGATCGAAACCGTCAGTGATACTTGCCTTCCTGACGGTTTTAACAAAAACCGCTCGTGATAGCTAATACCCTGCCCACAATTTGTTGTTTTCTGGCTAGCCTCGGGAATTGCTAGCCATGCCCTCTGAAAACAAGCATTCACGAAATGATTCAGCAATCACAAAACAGCATTTCACAATATGATTCAAGCGACCATGACAACTCAAAGTGATCATTACTCAAAATAAATTACAAAAGATCGCATTTGTTCAAGTATTGTCGCTATAGTTACAACTAGATTACAATTGTTTTGCGTTGAGAGGTTTTAGTGGGGTGATGCTCGGGTTGGCGACGGAGTGAAACTCTCCGTTGTCGTTAATGATTTCGAGTTGATAAAGGCGCGAGCTTCCTCGAATGTCCTTGATCTCTTCCGCAGCGAGTGAATCACATTGTAAATCCAAGACACATGCGCTACCAATTAAGAGTAAAGTGGTAAGCTATATATATTTAAATTTATAATTAGGAAATAATTATTTGAGATTGACAAACCTCGGGATCCTTCTTCTTAGTCAGAAGGATTAGCCGCATATGATAGCGACGTAGATTGCACATAACTCATCATCTTTTTTTGGCAAGCCTTGCAAAAATAGAATTACATATATAGGTATAGTCGGTTCGAGACGCGTTATTATGAAGTATGATATAGTATTATTGTGTTGTAGCACGTCTTCGGAAAATCCATCCTATGTGTTAGTTAGGCGCTCTTTCCATCGTATATTCCTTTGTTGGCAACATAATTGATGAGCGACCTACATGATTGAAAAAGTTATCCTCGGCCATTTCAAGCGAATGAAGACTACAATAGAGTTATGTAAGGAGGAAATGAGCATACCTCTCAGTATTCCTCTTAGAGTCTTTGAAGTCGTGCTTGTTGCGGTTTAGGGAATCAAGGTATATCACATGGTTCCTCTTGGGTATAATAACTAAAAGGATCAATGGTACCTACTCATGTATGTCGCTATAGTCATTAAACCTAAGTTAGTGCTTCATATAATGTACAAATGAAATTTGTATAGCAAGTAGTGACACTTACCCACGGTTGTAGGGCACCACTATGTACTTCATGTTCCTCTGTAGAAGCAATGACCTCGTTATGTATTTCTCGGCGAAGGGCGAGTCTTGTAGGATGGTTTGCAGCGATACCACGTGTGGGTCGAGAAACCCACGGTTCTTTCCATTCCGGACATTTTGCGGCATGTATCTATACATAAGCAATGAGTTGTGATATTTATCGGTATTAGATGAATGTAGAACTTGATTATGCGCGCTTACGATGTCCAACATCGTAGAAGCGAGGCGTCGAGGCCAGCGAGGTTGAATAGTTCAAATAAATCATTGAAGCCCACGACGAAGTACCTCGTCCGTTGAAGAAATGCTTGTCCTCGTATCGGCGGTGATTCGATGTCGGACCCCTTCTTTTGGGTCTTGTCCAAGTACCGGGCATGCAAAGCGACAAGCATGTCGGCGTGCATTATCTGTGGCCGGAACACAGCGGTTTTCGATGATGTATTTCCGGTATCGCGGACTTCCGGTATCGCGGACTTCGGGTATCGCGGACTTCCGGTATCGCGGACTTCCGGACTTCTCGGACTTCCGGACTTGGGAGGCGCCTTAACGTTCGTTGATTTGATTTGGCCTTAGCGATTGGCATCGTCTTTTTGTGAGACGACTCGGGAACCGATCGTCGGCACGCTTTTCTTTTTCCTTCTGCGTCTTCTCCACGGGAATCGAAGAGGTGGCCTTTTGAGGCTAAACATGAGGTGGAGTCATCGAGGTCCGTTGGAGAGGAATGGTCGTGTCGGATCGCGACCTTCTTTGGTTCGAGGCGATGTTCTTCTTGGGCCCTTTGGATAAAAGAGAGGCGGCATCCCTAGTGTTGTGATCTCTTCGTTCGGGCAAATGTCGGCGGGATGGCTCGAAATTGACATGTACCATATCCACGGACCTTGGCGTAACCGTGCACCGGTGGGCACCGTCTTTGCACTACCCTTCCTCGTATGGATACACCATCCTGCTGACCTCAATACAAAGGACCCATCCATCCTCACTTGGAGCTTCTGAGCGTCGGCTCCTACAAAGCGATCGCAATTAGCTAAGGCGTCGTTAGGGTCTATCTTTGGTGCATTCCATAGATGTACGTTACCTTGATGTTGTCTATCGGTGTCGGACGTCGTCATGTTCACAATTATCTTGTGAGACGCGGCGCTACTCCGACGTCGAGGAGGACTGTCTTCAAATTAGCGGGGCGGCTTGCGACCACCGGCTCATGAGTATATCCATTTGACTCTGCAATCTTGCCATCTCTACTTGAAATTGGTTAGTAATCATCTGTACCAACCGGTTGTCGTGCTCGACCTTGGATCTCTTCCTAGTCCTATCGTGTAGTAGTCGTCCGCGAATCCATGAATCCAAGGCACGTTAACCCCAAGGCCTCGCGTGCGACCAGGTGCTCCTTGTTTCCCAAGGCCTAGATAGTATATCCTTCTCCTGCTCGCACGGAAGGAGCCTTGGGAAGCTTGGGCGATCAAGTCACGCCGCAAGAGGTCATCACGTTATTATAGACACTATGAAGTTATGGACTTATTAACAACTTAGTAGTTCGATATACTTACCACACGTTGGGACACTTCTGTCTGCCGGGTTTGTGAAGGAGATCTTTGCCGAAGACGAGACTTGTGCCCTCGCTTTTAACCTTTAGGGAGCGCGGTGCGTGACATCGAGAAGCGGGTTCTCCTTCTCCGCCGCCCATTCCTCGTATTTACCAGCGTAACGGTGGTGCCGAGTCTGTCTTGGGTGAGTGTTTCGATGTCGGAGAGCTTTGTGCGCCGCACTTTGCTCCTTAAATTCGGCCGATGTTTTCATAGCCACAAAGGTGTCCCATGCTTCCGCGTCAAGAATCTATCTTTGCTTGAAAGGCGTCGACCGTGTTCACGTGCCGTGACAAGAATGCTCTTGAAGGTCCTCCACGATTTACCCATCGTGAGCATCGCCGTCCGTCGCCGCGTGCCACATATGCTACGGAATAGTGAACTTCTCGAAAGTTACGTCCCACAGTAGCGCCTTCGCTTCTTTCGTCGAGTCCTTCCACCTTGGTGTGGTGATGAGGACCCGTTCCTTCAAGTATCCCGCAGATGGTCCGGAATCTCACCGCGATCTCTTGGGACTCGAGAGGGACCCCAAAGTCACCGACCTCCGTGATGACCACCGGCCGTAGGCATTTTCGATTGTCCTCTGCCATCTCGCCTGTGTCATTATAAATCGACGGTGGTGGCGGCCTCGTCGGCGCCTCTTCCATCTGCGGGGTCGGTGTTGGCGGCCTCGTCGGCGCCTCTTCCATCTGCGGGGTTGGTGTTGGCGGCCTCGTCGGCGCCTCTTCCATCTGCGGCGTCGGTGGCAATGGCAAAAGACGGTGCCTTTGCCATCTCGCTTACTTGCTCTCGGGAAGAAATCTGAGAGGTTGACTATAGAGATCAAGATGGCAAATGAAGAGTTGAATGAGCTCATCTGGACTACTAACATTCCTAACACTCCTTAATCCACGAGCTTCTATTCTAACACTCCTAACACTCCTTAATCCACCACTTCTCTTGTGATCTTTGTATAGATAGAAACTAGTGATACAAATCTTTTGCCCGAGCCTACTTCTCTAAGGAAATGCGATTGATGATATTATGTGCTCTCGGAAGGAGAGTAGCTAAAGAACAAGTCTTTGCCATCTCAATCCTATTGTCTATACTCTTCATGAAATGAATATGATAATATAAATTCAAACTATGAGCTCTAAACAATACTTTGCTTAGCTCACAAATGATCTCAAGCTGCTAGCAAAACAGATTAAACTTCGATCAAGCAGAGGTTGACTACAGAGATCAAGATGGCAAATGAAAAGTTGAATGAGCTCATACATACTACTAGAAGAATCACAAACTAGTCAATACAAGCGATCAATTTGCAATAGAACTATGAGTCAACCGAAAGTAACCAATTAACGATTACAACATATTGACAAGAGCAAGTAATACAATAGAGCTCAAGTATGAACTAACTATCACATTCAATCTCAAGATAAGGCGGAGTTCATCACGAGCATGTCAACAAAGCCCACTGATTAATTTGTAACTAGCATTTATAAATATATATATATATATATATATGCAAAGATCAACCGAATCGCCACAGAGGAGCAATACTCACAGAGAGGATGCCGCTGACAAGAACTGGGGAGGCCAGGTCAGGGAGGAGGCCGATCTTGGGGAGGAGGGAGCTGGGGAGGAGGTCGACACGGGAGGAGGACGGCGGGAGAAGGCCGGTGAGAGGGAGGAGGCCGACACGGGAGGAGGACGGCGTCGAGGTTGGGGCGCCAATGTCGGGCGGCAAGACCGAGGTCGGGGCGACGTCGGGGCTTCTGACTGGGAGGTGAGCAGGCGCCGAGGTCGGGCGGCGGCGCAGAGGTCGGGCGGCGCCGAGGTCGTGGTCGGCGGTGAAGGCGAGCCCTAAACCCTAGAGGAGGCGTAACGAGCGAGAGAGAGTAAGGGCGGAGAGAGAAGTGAGAAGTGAGAGGAAAACCCTAGCGTTTCCGCCTTATAAAAAGTATATCACGAGACGGTTGAAATGAGAACTGCTCAGTGATAATAATATCCTGAGCGGTTCTCATTTGAACCGCTCGTGATATTATTTCCTGAGCGGTTGTATAATAAAACCGTCGTGATAGCCGACAACCCGAGGCCAATTTATGATATCTGACAAAACATCTTGAACACGGTGAGACATAAATATCACGAGAAAACAGAGTGAACTCACTTTGAGACAAGTATGATGACAATTATGACAAGTCCATATGAATTCTAACACGGTGACAAGTATGATGACAAGTTTATAACACATTTGACTTCAAAATTTCATATCTAATTCAACTCAACTCCAAATCAAGTGAAACCAATTTTGATACTCCACATTACAATGTACGTCCACACATTGACATTAATATCAAATATGACAAGTCCATAACAAGTTCATAACACATTTGACTTCAAAATTTCATATCTAATTCAACTCAACTCGAAATCAAGTATGATGACAATTTTGATACTCCACATTACAATGTACGTCCACATTGACATCAATATCAAATATGACAAGTCCATAACACATCAACACATGACAATTTCACGTTGACATCAAAATATATGAGAGATTACAAGTCCATAACACATGATGTTATGGAATAAATTAATTACATTGGAGTAAATTCTTAATTAAGATATAGGCCTTCATGATGATCGACGCGCATATAGCTAGCTTCCTCACTGGGTTCTTCCTCGAGCCTAATGCCGTTTCCGAAAGGAGGCAACTCGTCAAATTGATTGTATTCTTCCTCGTCCACTACATTCTCAACTCCGACAATCCTCCTTTTTCCATGAAGAACTACGTGGCGCTTCTTATTTGCCGGGTCGGTTACATAGAAGACTTGAACAACTTGGTTAGCCAGTACGAATGGTTCGTCTTTATATCCGACACGTTCGAGGTCCACGGTAGTGACACCGTACTTATCGACCTTCACCTGTGCGAGATGGACCCAACGGCACCGAAATAGGGGGATCTTGAAAAGCACGTAGTCAAGCTCCCATATCTCGTCTATTTGCCCATAGTAGGAGCTCCTCATCCCATCGGTAGTGAATGCATCTATGCGGACACCGCTATTCTGGACTGTGCTCTTCCTATCCTGAGCTGCCGTATAAAATGTGTACCCATTGATGTCGATCCTTGCCATGTGACAATTGTAAATTGTGGCCCTCGTGCCAACCATAGCGGCAGATCATCACTTGATGACCTCCGATGATTCGCACCTTTAACCATTCGTTGAACCGACGGTTGTGCTCTCTCGTGATCCAAACCTCCGACCGGTCTGGATTTTGTTGGCGCACCATGTCTTTGTGCTCGTCGATATATGGGGACACTTGGGTCATGTGTTGCAAGACCATGAAATGGGCTTGGCGTATGTATCCAGATCGGGAGTTATTGATTTCCTTCCGATGGTCCCGATACCATCCGTCTCCCCTCATGGCGAGATAGAGGCACACCTATCGGTTCCACGAGCCATGTAGTCGACGCAGAACTCAATGACCTCTTCGGTTGCATAACCTTCGATGATCTTGCCCTCGGTCGAGATCGATTCCGTCGTGGGACTTGAGAATTCCCATGTACCTCTCGAGCGGGTACATATGGCGTAAGAACACAGGTCAAGATATCTTTATCTCTCTCACAAGGTGAACAATGAGATGGACCATGATATCGAAAAATGACGGAGGGAAATACATCTCAAGATGACATAGAGTGGTCACCACCTCGCCTGCAGAGCATCTAGTCCTTGGGGATCAATGATCTTCGAGCAATTGAGTTGAAAAATAACACGACCTCAAGATTGCCACTCGGACCTTGTTCAAGAAGATACTTCTAATTACAACAGAAGCATTTGTGTCATCAAGACATGACAATCATGAGACTTCATACCAATTAATTTCAAATCTTGCATAGAAACAAGGTTCTTAATGTTAGCGGAGTAACCAGATGGGACTTTCACTCCATGCAAGCTCGCACGCTTCATTTCTCTCGGCCTTGGATAGAGTGTAGCAAGTCGGGGAAAATACGTTAAATCTGTAGACGGTCTCTCTACCGTGCTAACTCATCCTTATGTTCATATCAACCAAGTCACGCCGCATGCGTTAACACCATCCTTTGTTTTGCCACTAATGTTCACAGAAGAGACCAATCAAGCTATCACATACATTCTTCTCTCGTGCATGACATCGATGCGATGGCGAACTTCTAAGTGCTCCCAATAAGGCAAGTCCCAAAAATTGACCGCTTCTTCCAGATGTTCTTCTCACGGGTTCTTAATTTACGTCCCTTCCCAAGCACAACATCGATATCCTTAACCATATCATAGACCTCTTTCCTCTAAAAGCCCTTGAGTGAATCGTTCTCCTTATTTCCGTCGAATTGTTTTTTCATCTTGCGGTATGGGTGACTCTGAAGGAACCTATGGTGGCGATATATACGCTTTTGCTTGTGAGTTGTTCACCATACACTCTCTGTAGCATCTAAGCGGTCGAATGAGCTTTGGCTCCTTTTGTCTTGGCTTGAACAAAGTTACCAAGGGGGAAAATCATTGATGGTGCGAGAACAACATGGCGCGTAAAGTGAAGTTCTCTCGTTTGTACGCATCCCATACCTGCATTCTTCGTTCCACAAAGTCACAAGATCTTCCAAAATGGTGCTAGGTACACATCAATATCATTCCCGTGTTGCTTGGCCCTTGGATAAGTAGTGACATCAAAATGTACTTCCGCTTCATACACGTACCAAGGAGGAAGGTTGTACATACATAGATTCACGGGCAAAGCTATGTCACGCTCATGTTACCGAAAGGATTCATTCCATCCAGACTCAACCCTAACCTTATGTTCCTCGGTTCAAGACCGAACTCTTGAAGCTCGATCGAAGTTTCTCCACCGGCGAATCGGCAGGTGTCTTAGCTTTCCATCTCTCTTACGCTCTCTCTGAGTGCCAACGCAGAATCTTGCGTCCCTTTGCGTTCGCAAATAAACGCTTCAAACGTGGGATCACAGTGCGAGATACCACAACATCTTAGCAGAGGTCCTTGCTTCACCTTAGCGAGATTCGGCGCTTGTATCGGGATGCTTTGCACACAGACATACATGCATGTTCGCATACTCTTTACTGAGAGGATACAATCATTCTGGACATGCATGTATTCTTTCTACTTCCATTCCCAATGGACAAATAACCTTCTTTGCTTGATAGGTGGTGCTTTGGGCAACACGCTTCCCCGGAAGGATGTCCGCTAGGAGACCTAACAACGCCGTGAAACTCTTATCGGACCAACCATTGCTTGCCTTCAATTTCAGCAGTTCAAGCACGGTTGACAACCTTGTATATTCCGCTTGCAACCAGGAACAAAGGTCTCACCGAGTCCTCCCTTAAGCCCTCAAATTTACAAAACTCTCTCTCATCAGTAGTTCTCTTACGATCGCAGAGCATCCGATCCAGATTGTCATCGTGTGACATATCCTCATCAAAAGCAAGATGATCCACATCCGCGATCGTTGACTTCCTCGGCGGTGCCGTCATTACTAACTTCATGTGTAATAATCGCTCTTCACCATGATGGTCCAACATGTATACCCTTTTGTGAAACCCTTCAATCAAGTGCGCTTCTATTTGCGCGCGTTGTTAAACATCTTCAAATTACCGCAATCAATGCATGGACAAGACATAAAATTTATCTCCTTCTTCAACATATCACTCGCCAATGGCTCTTCTAAAAGCAACCACGCCATTAATGTACTCTTGACTCACACGGTTCACACTGTACATCCGCCGATCCATCTACACTACGCATGTAACAAATTAGTGTCAAAATTGATTAGCGATTAATTTATAGCAAATATAAAGGGTTATAGATCGTTACCCTCGAAGGTCACGAAGAAAATACGATTCCTC
Source organism: Phyllostachys edulis (assembly GCA_036346405.1). NCBI lineage: Eukaryota > Viridiplantae > Streptophyta > Magnoliopsida > Poales > Poaceae > Phyllostachys > Phyllostachys edulis. Next base: position 36,523,449 of record CM070551.1, read on the forward strand.
TCCTTTCCTTCTCCTCTCTAAGGTGGCGCAATGGGGAGGAGGTGGCGGGTGTTGGAGGCGCTTAGGGCAAGGGTCCAACCTTCTCCTCTCTAAGGTGGCGAACGGATAATTATTGATTATCTGCATGATTGTTGATTAGATACGAGACAAAAGACAAGAGGAAGATCCTAATTAATAACTAGCAAGTTGGTCGTAGCGATTGCTTGTATCTGTTCATATAATTGAAACAATAAACCACTTTGTGATGACGCTTTCTTCATGGATATAAATGGAGGAAATATAAAATACATCATTGCACATGTGACTTATCTTGGTGTGTCATAAATTCTTCTTTTTAATCTGTTCTAGAAAACTACTCATGAAATTAGTTCGATTAAGACTTTCACTTCTTTGCACGTATTTACTGCTTTTGTCTCATCGTTGCACAAATGAATTACACCAGATTAATTAAAGGCTACATGTTTTGCTTTTCATTTTCTACAAATAGGGTCCATCAAATTGAGAGCTAGATGTACGTACGTTTTGCCTTTTCCCATCAAGTAGTATTAATTGAAACCTAAACCCTATGCTTCCGATTAAGGAATACAACAAAGAAAACAAAACATTAGCGTCTATGTACAGAGTAGCAAAGTCAGGGAAATTTACTAATCAATAGAGTGAAAAAGGATAATCGGCATTACTTCATCTGCTTAATTAGGGAGAAATCGCAGTTGGAGGAGCTAGGGAGGAAGTGGCCCGCACTGGGAGGAGAAGCTAGCTACGGATCTAAGTGGAGCCCAAAGAACAGAGGGCGGCTGTTGATTATATTTATCCAAACCACGCGCGCGCAGAGGAGTGGCAGAGGCACTGCAGCAAGGCGGTCTGGCGGTGAACACAGCGGCGTCTTGGCGAGGGATGTGTCGCGCTCAATTTATAGGCAGTGGGCATATCACAGACGGTTCTTAATAAAAACCGTCTGTGATAGTCATCTATCACAGACGGTTTGTAAATAGAACCGTCTGTGATATTACATGACGGTTCTATTCACAAACCGCTCGTGATAATCACCAAATCACGCAGCGGTTTGTAAATAGAACCGCTCAGGATATTGCTACGACGGTTATTAAATAGAACCGCTCGCGTGATTGGGTGAATATCACGCACGGTTTGTGAATAGAACCGCTCAGGTAATATCACGCACGGTTCTATTTACAAACCGTCGTGATAGATGACTATCACGCATTTTCTAAAGAATACCGCTCGTGATATTCTTCCGCGCCACCCGCAGTGCGGCAATAGCCATCACGAGCGGTTCCAAAGGAACCGTCTGTGATGGGGTGTCTACTATAGCCTGTTTTGTAGTAGTGCTCGTGTATTCTCCCTTTGCCTCACGATGTCTGGTTGAACTCCAGGTGAGATGTTGTGTCATCCATGGACTGTTCAATACTTTCTCGATCGAGTGTCGGATAACTTCACATGGTCGAAGACTTCGACCACTAGTGGCATGGCCATGCACTTTCTTTATCCGACCACAATGAGGGGCCCAGAGACATCTCTCCTGTTATGTTAGGAGGGGCAAATCCCATATCCGACCAATCACATTCCTCCGCATGTTTCATAGCATACCCGAAAGCTACCTTTATAACTACCCAGTTCGAGTAGCGATTGGCAACCCCTAAGAGTGCTATTACATATGTAGGAAACCATGCTGATCTCAGGTCTAAAGATTATACATCATCATTGCTTGAGACCAACTAACAACACATAAAATCATAACAATCTCAATAGTGTCTCAAGGTGGGTCAATCCAACCCCATGTTCTCTAACATGTGTTCACATTATTGATTCGATATCTCTATACCCATGACTGGTGAAACATGGTCATCAATCAATACAATGTGTTGGTTGACAGAGTCAATAGTGTTCCAACTATTGACATTCGACCAGGGATTCATTTAGAACGACATCATATAAGTCAAGAGTTTCACCAACAAGTCACATACTTGTTTAATCTTTATAACCAATGATTCATTCAAGGAATATGATAACATATTATCCAATATTATGAACATAATGAAATATAATAATCTCTATGATTACCTCTAGGGCATATTTCCAACACATATGACATAACACAGGAAGCAGAATTGCTTGCAGTTAATGCAAACCGAAAAAAGCAAAGCGTGACAATATCTCGATTACTGTGAGAGGATCAAGTTCGTCTAGTCACAAATTAAAATACCAATAGATGTAATAGCGAGTATATCACAATACTGACATAAACAAAAGAACAATAGTAAGCAATTCTAAATAAGCTCAAGTCTAATCCTAGTTAACAATTCAATTTCATAATATGGCATCAAGCATCATAGAGCAATTAACACCCAACAAAAGATATACTTGCAATATCTCCTAGCACAACTATCAAACTGAATCAAGACTTTGATAAGAGCAGCTCATATATGCAAAGTGAATACAAAATGGGTAACAGAGATACTCACAAACCAGTGACAAATAAAACCACTAGGAAGAACCAGGCAAGGCACGTCGATTAGACGCTGTCTCAGAAAACCTAGCGCCTCGCTGTGCCACGTAAAAGGACGAGGTTGACAGAGATACAATAATGACCTTTGCACTTCGGGACACACCGACGAACAAAGTTGAGGTACTGGGATATCCCACACAAGACAACCAAGAAGCACTGGCCGAGTACTCCCAAGAACACCAGCCAACAATCAAACCGAAGGTCTCTTCCCTCTCCAAGATTAAGTCCTTAGTCGGTCAAAATCACCAACCGGATGCACAAATCCCCGATTCCCCAAACTCAGCACCAACAAAGAGATGGCACCAGAGATAGAATTGGCCGAATGCACACCAGTATAGGTTCTGATCTCGCAGGAGATTAATCACCCAAAAATCAAGAACCAAATCAAGAGATAAAGGAAGAACACAACTTAATATATTGGGGGAACTCCATAGAATTTTTCGGGCCAGAAAAGATCAGAGCGCAACCAACCAAGAGAAAGAGGAGAAGAGATGCTACCGCCGCTAATCGCCCGTCTGCAGTGCACATGAGTCGCCCACCTCGACCGCGTCTCCTGCGACCCGGCGGCCAGGCCGAAAGCCAAGCTGCGCACGAAACCATCATCTTCTGGTTGGAGATTCCATCTACAATCTTATCTCTCCTCTTATCTTAATGGCAAGTGGGCCCACCTATTTCCCTCTTCTTTTATAATTCTTCTTTTCTCAAAATGGAAAATTACCAATTAGGCCTAAAAAACACAACAGTCCCCACCAATTTATCAGTTTGATAAAAGATGTCCAAAGTCTTATTTCATATACAGTTGTTCGACAATGGGTACCTTGCGGGTTTGAACTTAAAGTCTAGCAACAAGGACTACGACTCTGCACAGACAAAGGAGGACTACGCCTTGATCCAATGCCTTGGTATAAGAATTTTCACCCAAGTTATTGGATCAAGGCGTAGTCCTCCTTTGTCTGTGCAGAGTCATAGTCCTTGTTGCTAGATTTTGGGTTCAAACCCACAAGGTACCTATTATCGGACAACTGTATATGAAACAAGACTTTGAACATCTTTTATCAAACTGATAAATTGGTGGGGACTTGACGAGGATATAATAATCCTCATTTTATCTTTTATCTATAATTCTTATTATAGGTAAATATGACGTCATATGGTCCCTGAGTATACCCCTTAATTTTATAAGGGAGGAGCCTACTAGGTGGTCGTAAGTTATTCTACGACCACCCCCATAGTCGTAATTCATGCTACGACTACCACAAAGTCGTAAGTCTTGCTACGACTACCTTATGGTCGTAAGTTCTTCTACGACCAGGTCAGCCACGACCACCTTATAGTCAATTAAACCTACAAACGAGTGGGTCCAATTGATTAAGGAATTCAAATAGTCATCATACGCTGTTATTCTGCGAAGTAATAGCACGTAATGCTCCATTATCTCTGATATATAGGTATCGCGGCGTGGAGGAGTTATCGCCGGTGATTACTGCCAACATGCGCCCGTTACAGGATGTGATGAGGCGCCACTTCACCCGGAGAAACGGCCACTCCTTCACGGACTATATAAAGACGACAATCAGAAGGAAGGGGGCGATGGAATCAGGCCATCAGGAAGACAAGCACTATCATCTGTAATAGTCTTAGTTTTTCCCCTGGTTGTTCAGAATACACTCAATACCATACACACACAGAGTAGGGTTATTATTCTCCCGGAGAAGGCTGAACTCAGATAAAAATCCCGTGTCAATCTCTCTGCGTGATTTCATTCTAGGAGACCCCGAATCAAACAATCTTTACGTAAGTTCGGTTCTAAAACACCGGCAGTTGGCACCGACCGTGGGGATCTTCCTAATCTCTTGTCAACATACTCTCTGTTTTCCAAATCTCATGCACTCATGGCGTGAGAATGGAGCGAGGAGAACTGGTTCGACTTGGCAGACTGCAGACGTCGACGTGGATGCGGTTTCGATTCTGAGCCAAGTGATAACTCATCCATGGTATGCTGCGCCTCCGGTGATCTTCCCGAGATCCAGAGACAATGTCACCGATGGAGTTGAGGAGGATCCATATCCCCACAACAAGACGTCCAAGAGAGGAATCTACCTCTCAAAGGACAAGGGTCAATCGACCAGACTATACCAGTGGACTCACAACACGATGAGAGTTTTACCTCGAAGTGTCCGAGTCCCCTAAGGCGGTCCGACTTGGTGAGGCAAGTTCGAAGCCATAATTCGAGGACTTCACCAAAGATCTGGTGATTCTCTCTCTCCGGATGGCGCCAGAGAGAGCGGGATCAAGCATGCTTTTCACCGCAATTCGACCATCTCTCGCAGATCCCACTGCCGACGGAGATCAAGATAATCCGGAGTTCCCCTACGGAGGGATTACTCCAAGTCGCCAGATGGTGTCTTTCGACTACTCCTCAAGCGGGAGGCCTCGGCGCAAGTGAGAATCATCAGCGGAGGTCTTCGCCTTCCCTCGGATCAAGGTCACTCTCCTAAAACCGAGATGGAGACGCTCCCCGAAGATCATGCACTACGCCCCCTCATGGCAGTGGCAAGAACACCACCGATGGCGGACACGACCAACACCTTCATGAACGCGAAGGAAATCCTTGACATACTCGCACTTCATTGAGGCAGTCTCAAGAGTCTGACAGGGAAGATCTTGAAGCTACTCGACGAAGGAAGATTGCGGCCCAGAAGAGTTTACCTGGGCGCATTCAATATCGGTCAGAGGAAGCTCAAGAACTCCAGCACATCAGTGATTTGCTCGAGAATCCAACTCGAGAGCTCGCCGCAAAGGGTACGACCTCTCGTTGAGGAGATCGCACAAAGGCTTCGGTCTACGATGGAAAAGCTGGAAGCACCTCGCCGGCATCATTCAGGAAATCGTAGCAATACGACTTCTTCAGCTACCAGTCGATCGATCATATCACCACAAAGGAATCGACGCAACAGTAAGTCGCATCGATCTCCTACTCAAAGAAATGTCTTTCGAACGACTGATGATCAACAAACCCCTCGGAGAGGTGATCGCTCACCATACCGACATGGGAATCTGCAGCAACGGATGAACTACGAGGAGTATTCCCCTCGTAGGGCCGAGACCTATTACAGGTCAGGTCAACCTATTACTGGGTATCGTCGAGTACGACCACCTGATGATATCAACCCTTCTTTTCTACAAAGGAGGCGTCAAGAAGTTATTACTGGATGTCGGGCATTCTCGCCGATCTTGAAATGTTATTTGGCCACCTCGCTTTTCGACCGGTGAACATGGAGAAATTTGATGGATCCCAAAATCCTATCGAATTTCTTCAAATCTACACAAATACCGTCCGAGCGGCGGGAGGAGGAGAACATGTGATGGCAAATTACCTTCCAACTGTGCTCGAAGGGTGCGCTTTCGATCGTGGTTATTGAACCAACCACTCGAGTCGATTCATTCTTAGCAACACCTCTGCGATCTTCTCTTGGCAAACTTTCGGGGCACTTACAATGCATACAGGAAGGAGGACGACTTGCACCGGATGAGACGAGCGACAATGAGACCTTGCGCCAATTCATCAAGCGCTTTAGTCAAGTTCGTAATTCAATTCGGAAGTTTCGATTCATCTGTCATCGGGGCTTTCAAGCAAGGAATCCGTAGTAGAAGAATAACGAAGATATTGCTTTAAATCCGCCTGCCCATCATCATGAACTCTTTAAGATGGTGATCGATATCGATCGCCCTCGAGGCGGTCGAGTGGAACAACACAATCGATCGAAAACAATACCTCTCGAGAGCCAAAGCGATATTGGTAAGAAGAAAGATAAGAAAGCAAAAAAGTCCAAGAACAAGGCGAAGGGTCAAAAACTCCAAGCCAGCAGTTCCAAGGAGGTCTTGGCTGTGAATGATAAAGAGCCACGCACCTCCAAGCCACAATCCGACCGAGGCAAAGGTAAGCGCCCTGATCGGAAAAATGATAAGCCTAGGTGGTGTCCTTTCCATAAAAAGGAAGGGCATGACCTTCGCAACTGTCGGGTCTTTCAACGAAAACTTGAAGACTACTACAACGGCAAAGGACCACTTCCCACTCTCGAGCAGGTAGGACAAACGAGTGGTCATAAGTTCTCAGATGACGAGGAGGAGATGCCATTCCAGGATCCGTAACACACCGTCGAGCACATCTATAGGGGATCATTGGCATATGAATCAAAGCGACAGCTTAAGGCTGCTGAACGTGAGGTAAACTCCATAGATCCTCCTCTCGTCAATAAATTACCGAAGTGGTCGGAAGTCACCATCTCTTTTGAGAAGGGTGACTGCCCGATTCCTTCGACTCGACCAGGCCGATATCTGATCGTGGTCGAACCCACCATCAACAATTGTCGGGTCAATCGAGTTTTGGTTGATGGTGGTAGCTCGTTAAACATTTTGTTTACGAGTGCCCTGGATGACATGCAAGTACCTAGGACTAAGGTAAGACCGGTACGATACTCTTTCCATGGAATCGTACCGGGATCTTCGGCCAAACCGATTGGTCAAGTTTCTCTTCCTTTAACATTTGGTTCACCAAGTAATTTCAGGACAGAAAAAATCTCCTTTGATGTGGTTGATTTCGATCTGACATATAACGCCATACTCGGACGACCAACTTTGGCAAAATTCTTAATGGCTACTCATTATGGATATCAATGTATTAAGATGCGAGTCCCAAAGGAGTAATCACAATTCATTGTGACAAGAAGATGGCGCATACCTACGATCACGATCCCTCGAGATGGTTGGACAAATACCACTCGAGAAGAAATCGACCTTCGACTAGCAAGTCGGCCTAAAAGTCTGCACCGGCCGAACGACAAGGTCAAAGAGGTTCCTCTCGACCAGGGAGCCCTCGAAGACTATTCGCATTGGGGAAACTTCGACCCCAAATAGGAAGACGCCTCATCGCCTTCCTCCGAGCTAACGCAGATGTCTTCGCGTGGCAAGCATCCGACATGCCCGGAGTCCTCAGGGAGGTGATCGAGCACGAGGCTAGCTTTTTACGGCCGACAAAGTACCGTAAAACAAAAATTACGGAGATTTGCCCTTATCGGCGAGATGCTATCAAATCGAATTGGATAAGCTACTTAAAGCAGGATTTATAAGAGAGGTCAATCATCCAGAATGGTTGGCTAATCCTGTAATGGTTAGAAAGTCAAACGGCAAATGGGGTATGTGCGTAGACTTTACTGATCTTAATAAAGCTTGTCCAAAAACGATTTTCCTTTACCTCGCATCGATCGGTTGGTTGATTCTCTGCGCAGTTGTGAAATGTTAAGTTTTCTAGATGCATATTCGGATATCACCGGATCAATATGTGTCTAGACGATGAAGAAAAGATCGCATTTATTACACCATTTGGTATATTTTGCTATGTCAAAATGCCATTTGGTCTAAAAATGCCTAGCTTCTTTTCAACGCTTGATGCAATTGACTTTTTCATCTCAACTAGGCGAAATCTGGAGGCCTATGTTGATGATCTAGTCGTTAAAAGCATGAAGGACTTAATCATATTCTTGACCTACAAGAAACATTCGACAACCTCGAAAAAATCGCTTAAAACTCAATCTCGAGAAGTGTGTGTTGGAATCTCTTGAGAAAATTGCTTGGATTCTTAATATCTATACGAGGAATCGAAGCAAATCCGGAAAAGATAAAGGCCATTCTTCAAATGCGCCCTCCGACCACAAGGAAAGAAGTCCAGAAACTCACGGGGTGTATGGCGGCTTTAAGTTGTTTCATCTCACGACTAGGAGGAAAGGGACTACCTTTCTTTAAACTTCTTAGGAAACACGAAGGTTTTGAGTGGTCGAAAGAGGCAAACGCTGCCTTTGAGGATGTCAAGAGGTACCTTACGAGTGCTCCTATTCTGGTCTCTCCGAGACCAGAAGAAACACTCTTAATTTACCTAGCTGCCATGCCACAGGCAGTAAGCGCAGTACTAGTCGTAGAACATGAAAACGTACAACGACCGGTTTACTACGTAAGTGAAGTTTTACACGGGCCTAAGGAGCGTTACCCTCAGGTCCAAAAGCTTCTATATGCCCTCCTCATGTCTTCGAGGAAACTGCGGCATTATTTTCAGGCGCACAAAATAGCTGTGTCGTCTGAGTTTCCCTTGGGAGCGATCCTCCAGAATAGGAAAACAGCGGGACGCATGGCAAAATGGTCAGTCGAACTTGGGGAGTTTGACATCCATTTCGTGTCCCGAACGGCCGTTAAATCGAGATCTTGGCGGACTTTGTCGCGAATGGACAAATCTGAACTGCTCAGGATCCCGATCTGATTCCCGACCCGATGGACGATGTACTTTGACGGGTCGCTTACTTTAAGTGGCTCGGGGGCTGGGGTGGTCCTGGTATCTCCTACCGGAGAGACCTTAAAGTATGCCATACAATTAAACTTTCAGGCCACTAACAACGTGGCGAGAATCTGAAGGTTTGCTAGGCGGCATCTGAAAGCAAATGAAGCGCTCGATTCGCCGACTACTCGTGAGAGAGATTCTCAACTAGTCGTGAATCAAGTCGGAAAAAGTACCAAAGGTGCTCTAACCCGACAATGTCTCGGTACTTATCGGAAGTCGTAAGCTAGAAAAGCATTTTTAGGTTTGAGGCACAATTCATCCCTCGAAAGGATAATTTCCTCATGCACCGGCTTGCTCGAATAGCTTCTTCCTGGTCTAAAGTACCAAAAGGAGTCTTCTTGGAACAACTCGAGCCGTCTCGCAGTCGACGAACCGAGACACCTCCTATTGAGGCGGCCTCTCTAGAATACGAGGATACATGGATGGCACCCATCTATGAATATCTTGAAGGGTTACATGCCAAGACGATCTCGAGGCGGATCGCTTATCCCGAAAAGCCAAAATGTATACTTTGGTTGAAGGAGTCCTCTATAAGCGAGGTACTCAAGGGGTGCTCATGCGATGCATTCATGAGAGAAGGATTAACACTCCTTCGACATACATGGTGGCATCTGTGGAAATCATGCTTCCTCTGAGCGGCTGGTCGGTAAGGCCTTTCGACAAGGTTTTCTTGCCAATGACCCTTTACGATGCTAAAGAGTTGGTTAAAAAGTGTGTCGATGCGGTTTCATAGCGAGCAAATACACCAATCACTCGGGCATTACAAACAATACCTCTATCTTGGCCTTTTGCGACACAGGTCTCGATATCCTAGGACCGTTCTCCAAAGCTCCAGGAGGTTTGAGTTCCTTTTGTGGCTATTGATCGTTCACAAAATGGATTGAAGCGAACTGTATTTGGATAACAGCGAGCGGCAAAACGGTTTATGATGAGATGCGTAATTACTCGATTTGGAGTCCGAGTCGAATAATTACAGATAATGGTAAGCAATTTTCGGCGCAAAATTTCAGAATTTTGCAACGAGTTGGGTACCAAGTTGTGTTATGTACATGGCCCATCCCCAAAGTAATGGGGCGATCGAGCGTAAACGGCCAAATAATGAGAGGAATTAAGACTCGAGTCTTGACCACTCATCAAGCGCTCGGGGCTTAGGTACAAGAGTTACCCTCCGTATTATGGGCGGTTAAATGCGACTACCGGTCGAGCTACGTGAAACACCATTTTTCTAGTCTTGAGTGAAGCTATGCTTCCTCCTAACTAAAGATAAGGTCAACACAGTCTAAACTTTCAAAGACTCAACCAGAACAACTTCAAGCGGATGATATTAATCTACTTGAGGAAAGGAGAAACCAGGCCTTAATCCGTTCGGCGGTCTACCAACAAGCCCTCGCAGATACTACGATCGTAAGGTCGAACCTCAGACCTTCTTTGTAGGTGACTTGGTATTGAGGCTCTGCCAATCCAAGTCTAATCGAAACAAACTTTCTCCCAAGTGGGAAGGTCCTTACACGTTGGTCGAAGTTACTCGTCGAAATCGATGCGATTGGCAATGGAAGGCGGCGAGTTCTTTCAATTCTTGGAACATCGACCAGTTACGCAAGTTTTATATGTAACCAATCATTCAGACAATAAAGACTCAGGTTCTCTCTACCTCTATTGTCTTACTTTTGAGTAGTGCTTTCATAATCTTTCGACTATATTCCAAACATCCAGTTTCCTTTACACTGGTCGAAAGGCAGGTAACATCACCTAGTCGAAGCCTCTCCTCTCTACATGTGGTCACGCCCACTAGAAGGAGCTTCCTAGTATTGACTCGTTACTCACTTTTGCCGCCAACACAAAGAGCTCGGGTTCTATTTAGTGAAATATTTTTGAAAGCCTACTCCTTTCACCTTAGATTATTTCTTGATTTCTTTTAAAAAATATTCTAAGCGAGTGCACTTTTAGATTTATTCAATTTGCCTTTGGTGTATTCGATTAAGTCTCATCTAAGTCGGAGGAAGAAACACATCTAGTCGAAGTCTCTCCTCTCGCACATGGTCACGCCCACTAGAAGGAACTTCCTAGCATCGTTCGATTTCCTACTCTTGATACCGGTGACGACTTATCGAGTCCTCCAAAGAAGGGCGAACGAATTTTTTTAAGTCCTCTGGATGTTTGTTTAAGTCAAGTTCTTTGTTCTCGATTTAATTAATCTAGTGGGAGATGGTGACATCACCTAGTCGAAGACTTTCCTCTCTGCACGTGGTCCTGCCCACTAGAAGGAACTTCCTAGTGTCGATTCGTTACTACTTTTTCGACCAGTACATGACAATCGTGACCAAAAACTACAAGTTAACCAAACCTCTCTGTTTTCAGAAACCCTTTTTAACACTATTTACTTTGTTTGTCTAAACAAACTAAGCAAATAGTCGGGGGCTAGGATAAAGTTATTAATTTGACTTCATTTCTTAGTCTTTTATTCGTTGATTATCTTTTGAGTTACTAACTACTCGACAAGATGATTTGCGAGAAAAAGATGGATTATATAATACATCAACAAAAGCTTGTTTTTCCCACAGTTTGTTACAAACTACTCTGAAGATGGAGAGCCCAGTCACATCTCCTCCGAAACCTTCCGGCCAATTGATTGCATTTCTTCAATCGAGACGACTTGCTACGCTTGAGCGATCGAAGTCGGCTTCGATTGGTTGAACATTAAGGTCGGGTCATGAGCTTTAAGTTTTGCCAATACATAACTTCTTCGCAACTTCGACCGCCTCCTTTATCGATTCACTTGGTTGGCCTTGTGGTGGTCATCGAGTTCTTGCAAAGTCGACTTGTTCCCCAATTGTACTTACGTGAGCGACCATCGTGTCATCTTGAGGAGCTTTTCCCCGAGATGTAGCTCACCAAGTACATTGTTCAGGAGCGTGACACTGCTTTGAAGATTAATCTTCATTGTCTCCATCTCCTGTTGGAGTGCAGTCGAAGCCTCGCGGAGTTGTTTGTTTTCGACCGCTTGCTCTGAAAAGAATAAGACCGGTCAAGCAAAAATAAACTTCTAGAGGAAAAGAAAACAAAAATAATCACAGGTAAAAGATTTCCTTACCTGCTAATCGAGAATCCAACTTCTTGATTTCTTCCTCATGGGAGGCAACGGTCTCAGCATGCTTCTTCTCCCATGATCTAATGTCCTCCGCATTTGCTTTAGCAATGCGGACAGTCTCGGCATAAATCATGGTTTTATCCCTGAGCTCATTTTCGACCCTTCCCAGTTCACGGTCCATTTCTAGAAAAGAAATAAGAGTGAAAAAAGGGAAAGAACTCGTAAAAGACTGCAGGTAAAGAGTTACTTACCTGATCGTAGGGATTTTAACCTCGTAATTTCTTCATCTTTCTCTCTGGAGATACGAGAAATCTTGTGAATGACCAATGTTTTATCTTGGACTTCATTCTGGAGCTTTCTCATATCATCTTCTTTTCCTAAAAGAAGTAACAGTCAGGTAAAGATCAACAACATAAGCAGTCTTAAGTTCAGCACTTACTGTTTATCCTTTCCTGCACTTTTTCAGTTGCAGAATTAGCTTCTTTAAGCTTCCTCGTGAGAAATTCTACTTTCTCCCATAGCATTCTCGACTCCTCTTTTTGATAATCGAGCGAGTCGGCCAGAGTCTTTTCGTCGCTTTTTAACCTGTAAAGGTTAAAAGTGGATATGAACATTATTAAATTGGTTGTAAGCTCTCCTACAACCATTGATCGATCATAAGTTCTTCTCGACTATGGATCTAGTCGTAAGTTCTCCTACGACTAAGCATCCGTCGTAAGCCTTTTACGACTAGTACCTAGTCGTGAGTTTTTCCACGACAAACCCCGTAAGCACTATATAAGTAGTCAAGTCGAAAACGACTATAAAAAATAGTGACTTACCACCTCTCTACTGTTTGCGAGTTCCTCTTTCTGTCGCAGACTCTAGAAGTTATCGGTGATATTCACCGACAACGGCAATTGCTCTAGAGCTTTACGCAAAAGGAAAGACGATGAGAAACAAGGGAAGATCACATATATAAGTATTCTTAAATACTTACACTCATAGTTGATCGAGCAAATATCGAGTAAACCGACTCTGGATGCTTGACTTGTCTACTCTATCGACTGATCCCACCAAACCTTCTCAAGGCGCTCATTGTCAAAAGTGTCCCTCTATTGGGAATGTCTTTGGGATGAGGGACTCGATGGCGAGATCTAAGCGAAGACCCTACTATGGGCGCAGGCCAAAGAAATCGAGAATAGAAGTTGAAGTATTCCTCATCTTCCGATTCTCAAATTGCAAAGATCTCTTTAGGTACCAAGAAGGAGGTGCGCAACAATTTCCTTCCCGCACGGTGGTCGGTACATCTCCACCTTGGGCAGAGGCTTGCTGCGCCTCTCGCTTGGTCCCACGACCACCTCAGTGGTCATGGCAGCTATCTCAGTGGTCGTAGCTGCTACATCAATGGTTGTAGCCGCTACCTTAGTGGTTGTAGCCGCTACCTCAGTAGTCTTAGCTGCAACCTCAGGGTCATGTCGGCTATTTCTGTGGTTGTAGCCGCTACCTGAGTGGTTATAGCCGCCACCTCAGCAGTTGTGGCCGCTACCTCAGCGGCCATGGCTACGACTTCAGCGGTTGTGACAACCGCCTCGGGAGCCACGACTTCTTCCACCACCCGGGCCGAGGATGATCCTTCGACCACTCCCGCTGTCAGCTCTCCAATCGCTGGAGAGGCGAAAATGGGCTTCTCGATAGAAGCCACCTCGGGGACTGAAGAAGTCGAGCTAAAACAAACAAAAGGATAGCAAGTCAAATTGTGAAAAACAAAAGGTAAATGTTGTTCTTACACTTTGCTTTGTTTCACATACCTCTGCATCTGGACTTGATCGAAACTTTGAAGCCATCTTCCGATGGAAGGGTTCTTCGACTTCTTTGCTACGACCACGTCTGGTCGTAGCTCAAGTTGGGGAATAGGCTCGGCCACGACCACGTCTGGTCGTGGATCTTGAACAAGGACCATCTCTCTGGTCTCCTGACTTTTCGGAGGGTCGAGATCGGTCTCGACCACTCTAAGAGCAGCCCTACCCTCAACGATAGGCTCGGCTGGATCAGCGTTATCCTTTACAAAAGACATAAATTCCTTCCAGTTCTCCTTTTCTAGTTGCTTGACAAAACTGGAAGTGGCAGAAACTGTGAAAGCTTTCTTGTCATAATAAAAAGGTACCTTGGCCTTGTGGACTTTACACCTGGGAGGTTCTTCGACCTCCTCGGTCTCCTCAGCTGCAGCCGCTTCAGTCTCGACTTCTGCTGTGGACGTGCCCTTGCCCTTACGGGCCTTGCGCACAAGAGGTTCTTCATCCTCCTCAACTTCAGCTGTTTCGACCTCGGCTATTGTTGCGAGCGTGCGTGCCGCAGACCTTGCCGAGGACCTGGTCGAAACAAAGGAACTTGAGCTCGGTCCTCCCTTGTCGGCGACTCTTGTAAGTCGACGCTTTTTCGTCGGAGGAGATGAGCCCTTGTCCACTATCGCCCCTGCGCCAATGGTCACCAGTTCGACCTCTTCGTCGTCTCGGCGGTTTTCCATGCCTACTTTTTGTAAAGAAAAACAGAAAAAGAAGAATCAATGACCAGTCGTAAGTTTTTCTCGACCAAGATCGATCGTAAGCTCTTCTCGACATATCACGATCGTAAGATTTTCTACGATCACTACCTAGTCGTAAGTTCTTTCTACGACTATGAAGTCCTAAGGATAAAATCAACTTTTGATTACCTTTAGGCGCTCAACCTTTTCCTCTGCGGACAAAACCGCAAGGATTTGAGGAACCGCCATTCCGGGTGGCGGGGGCTTCTCACAAACGAGTTTGACTCGAACGTCAATCTCTGCCTGTGAAAGATCTGTATAAAACAGATAAAGATACTCGTTAGACAATTCTGAAGAAGACCAAACTGAGAGTTAAGTCGAAAAACTACTTACCCTCCTCGTAGTCCCTGGTCGGGTCTTTTGGCCCCGTGTACCTCCACATAGGAGGTACTCGTTTCTTCAAGGGGCTAATTCGACGTGTGATGAAATCCTTCACCACATGCCATCCGGTTAACCCCTCTGCTTTCAAATCCTTGATGGCTTGAATATAGGGGGCAATCCGACTGATATCCTGGGGAATCGAATCCCAGGAAGCTTTCTTTTCGGCAGCCTTCCCCTCGAAGGTAAGGCTGTCTTCGGAGGTGACTTTCCAGTAAAACCACCTCTTCCTCCACGACGGCCACGAAGACCTGGTGAACATCTGAATGTACTCCCTCGACTTCCCATCATGGAGCTTCAGACCGCAGCTTCCGGCTATTCTAGCTTGTCGAGCCATTCCATAGAAGTATTGAAAGAGCTCAAGGTCCGCTGGAATTCCCAGGTATGCCTCACACAAATACACGAATACACTTAGCATTGTGATGGAATTGGGACCAAGATTCACCAATTCCACCCCAAAGCACTTGAGTATAAGTGTGAGAAAGGGGTGAGCAGGCAATCGATGGCCACACTCTGTCGCTTTGAAGGCGGGATTTGCTCATCCTCCCCCGACGGCCAATGCTGCTTATACGCCACGAACCACTTCACGAGGATCTTCTCTGGAATCTTCCCGGCGTCAACCAGGGCTTGAATCTTCACCGCATCCATCTCCGACTCGGCCCACTTGGAGACTCTCCCGGCCATTTCTCTCAGAAAAGGGAGATTTTTGTTTGAGTTGGTGGCGGAGAAGACAAGAACTCGACGAATAGTGGAACGATTTGGGGAAAAGTATAAATCTAAGTCTTACCCCCGGTAAGTATTTATAACCGCGTACCTTGGGCTGGAGGCGTAGCATTCCAAAGGTTGCCACCGCCTCAGGAACCGCTCCAACGGACAGACTAACGGGAGTCGTTTGAAATTCCCTAACTTGTCCGTTCAAGAAAATCAGGTTTGCTTTTACACCTCAAGCGAAATTACTTCCTTGGTTAGATCTTTTTGACCAAAAGAAATGTTAATCGGAAAGGTTTTTTCTTTCGATCACCATACTACGATCACCTCGTGATCGTAGGAGTGTTCTACGACTATTTGATAGTCGTAAGCAGTCTTCTTGACCAAGCATATTTCTGGTCAAAGTAGTACACAAATGTCGAAGAGTTTTTCCTTCGACTATCTTCTCGTGGCCATAAGACCATCTATAATTCCCTTACCAAGTAAGTTGCTTTCACTTGAAGCTGGGGGGCTAGATGACGAGGATATAGTAATCCTCATTTTATCTTTTATCTATAATTCTTATTATAGGTAAATATGACGTCATATGGTCCTTGAGTATACCCCTTAATTTTATAAGGGAGGAGCCTACTAGGTGGTCGTAAGTTATTCTACGACCACCCCCATAGTCGTAATTCATGTTACGACTACCACATAGTCGTAAGTCTTGTTACGACTACCTTATGGTTGTAAGTTCTTCTACGACTAGATCAGCCATGACCACCTTATAGTCAATTAAACCTACAGACGAGTGGGTCCAATTGATTAAGGAATTCAAACGATCATCATCTGTTGTTATTCTCGAAGTAATAGCACGTAATGCTCCATTATCTCGATATATAGGTGTCGGTAGGCGTGGAGGATTATCGCGGTGATTATGCCAACATGCGCGTTCTGAGGATGTGATGAGCGCCACTTCACCGGAGAAACGGCCACTCCTTCACGGACTATATAAAGGCGACAATCAGAAGGAAGGGGGCGATGGAATTAGGCCATCAGGAAGACAAGCACTATCATATGTAATAGTCTTAGTTTTTTCCCTGGTTGTTCAGAATACACTCAATACCATACACACACAGAGTAGGGTTATTATTCTCCCGGAGAAGGCTGAACTCAGATAAAAATCCCGTGTCAATCTCTCTTCGTGATTTCATTCTAGGAGACCCTCCTAATCAAACAATCTTTACGTAAGTTCGGTTCTAAAACACCGACAAGACTGTTGTGTTTTTGAGGCCTAATTGGTAATTTCCCATTTTGAGAAAAGAAGAATTATAAAAGAAAAGGGAAATAGGTGGGCCCACTTGCCATTAAGATAAGAGGAGAGATAAGATTGAAGATGGAATCTCCAACCAGAAGATGATGGCTTCGTGCGCAGCTTGGCTTGCGGCCTGGCCATCGGGTCATAGGAGACACGGTCGAGGTGGGCAACTCGTGTGCGCTGTAGACGAGCGGTTAGCGGCGGTAGCATCTCTTCTCCTCTATCTCTTGGTTGGTTGCGCTCTGATCTTTTCTGGCCTGGAAAATTCCATGGAGTTCCCCTAATATATTAAGTTGTGTTCTTCCTCTATCTCTTGGGAAATTACCAATTAGGCCTAAAAAAACACAACACACTCCATTGCACCGGGGCAAAAGAACCAATTTTACAAGTGGATCCGAATTTTTCTCCTCCTAATAGTTTCAAGAAATAATAATAAAAAAGCACCGAAAGAGCACCAACTGAGAACAAATTCTCCACACGACTGAGGCCGCCATCAGATGGACAAAAAGCCACCACTAGCAAAACCGTCACCTCTGCGTTTTGAAAGGCTGATAATATCTACCACTATCAATTTTCACATCTACATTGCTGACAGATTTGACTAGACAACTTTAGGAATTTCTCTACATTTTCCACCAGGAAAATCACTTTTACTATTCAGGATTTCACAGCTCACATAGTACAGTTAATGGCGAAACACCGCACCTTTTCGATTAAATAGCAAAACAAAACTGAAAAATTCGCAATGATTCGATGCAATGCTAAATGTAGATTAAGATGCATTAAGAGAACATGGTTAATACCTGAGCCACTGACTTCCCCCTAGACTTAGCAATCTTTTCCAAAACCTCGGACTGAAGTACTAGATTAATTTTAGATTTACTTTGGCCTCCCAGGGGAGAATAAGCAGTCACATGAATTCCCTTGTCTTTGGAGAACTCGATTAGTTTTGTTCCGTTGCCAAACAGGATTCATTTCAACCTGCAAAGGTTATCTAATGAATCAATACCACTGCTGTAACATCCCAAATGCTATGAAACACTTTAATCAGCTTCAAGTTCTATACAATAAAATATCATGTTTTCTTTTATATGAAGCAAAACATCTTGCTTGGTTCCCGTAAAAGAAAAGGACATCAACAACTTGAAATCAAAGACTAGATAATGCTTCATAATTTGTCTCCCTCACTTCATGTCTGATATCCAGACATTGGAAACTAGTTTTTCTCGCCCCAAACTCATTGAGAATCGCCATGTAGTGGCACTTTGAACGCGTCTTAATGTTGTTCACCACTTCCAGGCAGTCAGATGCTGCAGAGATTTTGTCGAGCGCACGATGTTGTGCCAAGCACAACGCTTCAGTGCAAGCCAAAGCTTCCAAAGATGCTGGGTCCTGAATATGATTCCAGACCCTTACTGACGCAGCAATGAACTGGCCATTCACATCTCTGCAAACAACACCTGCTACTCCCTTCTGTCCAGAGCACGATACAACAGCGTCGACGTTGAGCTTCGCCGTTCCCAGAGGAGGCTGGATCCATCTTTTAACTCAACTTCTCGAGATTCTTTGTACATCCTTTGGAACTAGATTGACATTTGGCAGCCTCCTCCAGCTCCTTCAGGTAATGCTATGTGTTGTGTTGTGCAGCATTAGGGCTTGTTTGCTTTGAGCCCTGGCAGCTTTTTGCGGCGGGAGAGACCCTGGAGGCTGCCGGCAGCTTGTTTGGATGCCAACCTACAGGCCCAGGCGAGGGGTGTCAGGCCTAGGCGTGAAAATCAAGCACGTGGGAGCCAGGCCTCCCAGGCTGCTCTGATTCATCGTTCATAGTTTCGATCTATCGTTCTATTTTTCATTCACCAATTTTAGGCACAGGCTTCCAACCAAACAACTAATCTTCAGGTTTACCTGTCTAGCCAAAAATCATCTACTTTCCAAACTACCTCCAGACACCACTTTTTTCCAAGCATGGAATCTAGGGCACCAACCAAACAAGCCCTTAATGCCTAGAGAATTATCAGCATGTTGGGCCAAGCTATAGTATGGCTCGCCTTAAATTCTACTAGACTGCGCCATGAAAACTACTGCGCCGCTGCGACTCCAATTCGAGAAGCCCGCTCGAGTAGAAAAACGTTAGCCCAATCCCGCGTGCTCTGACGACTCGGCTCATACGCATCATGGGCCACGTTGCACCTACACAAACCTTTATGTTTTGAGATTTGATTGGAGCTCGGACTATTGAACTTCTAGTCTCCGTTTCTAGCGCTTCGAACCAACATTTTCTTCCCTAAATACCCACTCTGTCCCATAATATAAGTCTATTTTTGAATTTTTACGATCTCCAAAGCAACATTTTAATTGTGTTTTTTATTATGATATACTAGCAAAAATAATTTAAAAAATATATATTATGAAAGTATTTTGCAAGACAAATACAACGATATTACTTTCATGTAGTCAATCTATACACTTTAACATATATTAATGATCAATTCAAATCTTGACTGCACGGATCCCAAACAAAATAATATTGCAGAACAAAGAGAGTAATTGTCGCGTTGCACATTCCAATGCCTATTTTTCTAAACTACTCCTAGTAACTCTATTCATCTTGTCCCACTTCCACACCTTGTTTCTTGTGCTAGAGATGTTATAAAATGGTATTTTATGATTGCCTTGGTAAGAGTGATTTAGTCAAAAGTGCAAATTATTTATAAACGGAGGAGTATGGATGATGAGGATTACCCTAGCTTCACGACATACATACCTACACATCAAGAGTCCAAACACTTTCATCAGATTAAAGCTAAGCTTAATGTTTATAATTATAATTTTCTTGAAAGAATGTGAGTACGGTTTTGCTTGTGTGAATGTAAGTATGCTAGACGCTCTGGAAATAGTGCGGACCAGAGGGAGGAGAGAGAAGCAGACCCAAGAGAGAAAAAGAAGAAGCAATCCATGAGACTACAATGAAGCCCAAGACCACAAGGAGGTCCATCTGGCCAACCCAAGGAGGGAGGGAGCCCAATCAAGGGAAGAGTCATGCGGCCAAACCAAGGAGCGAGCAAGCCCAAGCAAAGGGAGAGCCCATGCGGCTAGCCCAAGCCAAGGGAAGGCCCACATGGCCACCTAAGCCCACTTCCACACCCACTACATCCAAGGGAAGCCCAAGAGAAGCCCATGTGGCTGGAATTAAAGCAATCCAAGTCCAACTCCTCCAATTGGACCGAAAGAGCTTAAAAGGCTAAATTGAGTATTCTAACCCAACTAAAGAGTTAGCATGAGTTTAATTGATGGGCTTGCATGCCATATGACTTGAGAGGTCCAAAATGACCTATGTATATATTTTAGAACTATTTTCCACGTTTTAAAATAATTTATTTTTAGATTGGGCTTAGAAGCCAATTTGGCCACTTAGATCAAATAGAGTTAGTTTGGGCTTAGCCCATATGTGGGGGGAGTGTTCCAGACGTCCATAATACCCTAGGGAGGGACACCGCTCTGTAGCACCACGAAATTTGATCAATTTACAGATTGCTTTTAGCATTGTTCTAGGGTTTGCGCTAGCTGATTACTGTCCCCTTGGAATTGTGCTATCTCCTAATGATTTTCTTGATTGTTCTTGATTGAATTGCAAGGATATCATCTCTACTTTGGTCATGGTCAAGTTGAAGTTATCAAAGCGTGTGGTTCAGTGAGTTCATATGTCGTAGGTCGTTGCATTGGTATCGATTGGTCTCGTTGATTCGTTGGGTTTCAGGTTATATCCCAGATTCTAAGTCGTGAAAATCAGGCACCCCATATCTTTGCTGGTTGCACTGACAAACCCACGCTTAGGGGCGCAAATGGAGCGGATAATTCCCGACCGATCGACTACTTGCGGAACGAATACGGGAGGGGTAAATGGGTATCCGACACTATCCTTGTCCAACTCTGACTTCGAAGAAAAAATACGGAATATGATATGGGATGAGCAATATCAGTCCGTATGTATCCTTATGCCAGATGGTATGAGAAAAGCCTATTGTGACTTCACTTAGTTATAGAATAAAATATAGGTGGGTTGCTGTATCTAAGCAGGAAGGGGATATTGAGTGTTTTTCCTTCGACATCTCAGCGATTAGTCTCTCCGTGTTCACTTTGATTGTACTCCTACTGTTCAATGTCCTGTATAGGGGTGAAAAAAGTAGATAGTTTTCATCTGACCGAAAGCTCACAAAGCAAATATAGTATCGAGAAATGGATATCCAACACTATCTATGTCCAGCTTCGATTCCAAGAAAAAAATACGAAATAGGATATGGAAACATTTGATACCTACCAGCTTCATTCTTTCTACCCAGTTCTGGAAAATAACATTAGAACATTGGCCATGAACTACGGCAATACATTGTCTGCTGGGAACATCCGATACCCACACTGGAATAAATGTTTCCACTTCTCCACAAAGAAAGAAAAAACAAAAAACATATTTGCTTTATTTTTTGGTTCAATATGTTTTATAGAGAACATGCTATAAGCATGAAATCAAGCAAAAATGGACAGCAAGTAATGCAAACCAAGAAATTAATGGGCGTATCCCTTCGGCAAGAAAAAAAAGAAGGGAATAGATATGGTGAAGACGTTCGGTCGTAACGTCCCTACCGTACGCTTTTTACACCCTGATATAAGCGAGTCGAGCAGGCTTTTTTTTTAGGCTGAAACAGCCTATCAAGTTATTATTGATTTACTCCAGAGCCAAGAACAAAAACTGTAACCAACTTTAATTTCAGCCATGCTATTAAGTGTTTTGTTGAGTAATTTATCCAGCATTACGACACGTTTGGCGTAACATCGTACGCTATATATATGTAGGGAAACGTTGTGGGGCGTGTGTCTGATATAAGCATTCCATCCGTATGGTTAGGATACAATTAATTCGCTAGTATTCGCAAACAAAGCGGAACTAAGTCACGTATACATATAAGGTTAAAACGATTGGCTCGCGTAAAAAAAATACTTTTAGCTAAACGTGTATTTGAATAATACACTTTTAATGCCGTAAGAACGTACAACACTTACAAAACTTTGATTGGACTTCTTGAGATGTATTCTGACTACATGTTTTTTACAAATATAATGGCACAAATCTCAAGGCTAATCTACTGATGGGCAGTAAAATTGACTTATAACTAGGGAAAAAAAATGTTGCAACCATTGTTCTAGAATGTTGCAACCGTTGTCAGGAGATGTTGCAACCGTTGTCCGGGGTTGTTGCAACCATTGTCCTAGGTGATGTTGCAACCGTTGTCCGGAGATGTTGCAATCGCTGTTCTAGGATGTTGCAACCGTTGTCCAAAGATGTTGCAACCATTGTCTGGAGATGTTGCAACCATTGTCCTAGGATGTTGCAAGTGTTGTTTAGGGATGTTGTAACCATTGTTCTAGGATGTTACAACCGTTGTTCAAAGATGTTACAACTATTGTCCTAAGATGTTGCAACCTGCAATATATAATTAGATCAAGCCAACTGATAATTCAAAAGAGCTCTCCTCTGGTTTCTCCGTCCATACCCGGAGCCGGCCTCACGTTCCCCATCCACTTGTGTCTTTTTTTTTAGGTCCGGGATTTCCCCATCCAGACAACTGTAAAGAAGAAGCATCCTACTCTACAGGGCGTTCATAGGAGCAACGCTCGACGTGGCGGTCTCAAAGACCACTGTGCTCCACTTGTGTGTCTTGTAACTTGTAAGCCAGGCCTATCAAACTGCTAGAAACAGCCGAACATAGTACTAGACTTGATTAATCAACCAATTGACACGGTCCGAACAATAATTAAAGGTGCACATGGGGCGTACAGAAAGAATGTTTTAATCGGACGTACCCGCCCAAGTTGCACCCAAAGAAGAAAGAAGTAAGAGATGGGCCTCGTTTTCCGAACAGCGTTCGCGATTGCACAATAGGCCATTCAAACTTCGTGGCCGCGCCAATGAAATGGGCCGGTGAAAGGCCCGCGCGGACAGACCAGCCTGCTAAATCCGGAAGGTGCGCGGCACGGTGCTCCGCGGCATACAGCACCTCCCTGCCTCCCTGGAAACAAACCCGGATTCAAGGTACCAAAACGAAAGGACGATCGACCGAACGAGACGATTTGTTAGTTTATAGTATTGAGAATGTCCAAACCATGTGCCATCGATTCTCAGCACATAAATTACAACCGATGGATGCCGGCGCAGACGAACATTTCCGTAGTAGCTACCCTGTCAAAAATAAGTGCTCCATGGCTCGAAATAAATGGTACTGGTACTACCATTAAGATGGTAGCTACGTTCGTACAAACACAATTGAAGGGGACATAACTGGAACGCACCAACCACCAAACAAAAACAACATATAATTTCGGATGCATTATATAGAGAAAACGGAGGGATAATGCACGAATTGAAGGTGTACGTGGCTTAAGATAGACAATGAAATAAAGGAGGATAAAGCAGAAACCCAGGTTCGAAAAACTAACATGGGGTTTCCAGAAGCTGTTTGCTATCTATCGAATGAGTTCCATATTCACGGAACGATTTCAGACAAATCAAGGATTCAGACAACAGGAGCACAAATTACTCACCTTCTCCAACGACGGTGGCGGGATCTCCGGTGACGGTGAGCAACCAGCGACGAGACGTTAGGGTTAGGATTCACTGGGGTTAGGTCTTGTCCATGATGGGCTCCACATCTGCTAGTAGACTATATATAGGAGGGGACCCTAACCATTGTACGTGCTTTTGAGAAGAGAAGTAAAGAGAAGAAAGAAGTCTCTCATATCTCTGTGTTCAATCTACTATTTGTTCTTGCATTGTTGTGTGCGATTCTACTTCGTCTACGAGGCTATCTATCGGACTAGACTCGCCAGCGACGGTTTCTCAATATGTTATCAACACGATCGACTCCAGCCAACCTCTAAGCCTACTCTACTCAAATCGAAAGGTAACCATCGAAACACAACACTCGTAGATCGAATCGTATTTTCTAGATCGCTTTCAATTCCGCAAATTTGGCTTTTTAGATTATTTTCTACGGTGTAAATCCGCTCTAATCTACCGCAAGCCGACTTCAAGTCGCTGGCCAAGCCGATCGGTGGGTTGCATGAAAGAGTATATGACGATTGCACTGTAGATTGCAGATTGCATGAACAGTAAAAAAAAAGTAGCCGACACAGCCTCGTACGGTCGCACCGCCACCGATCTGCCACGCCGACTGCCGGTATGCGATATCGCGCTTGCACGGTGATCTGATTCACAGACACCCACGCCCGCAAGACGGGTCGTGTTGAGAGCTCCCGCGCCATCACCGCTCAAGCATGCACGAAGGCCACATCGCGTCACGCCAAGCCACCAAGACGTACACGCCTCCGCGCCGCTAGCCCGCGCATGGTCGCGTCGCTTGTCCCGCAGAAGCGTCGCCAGCTCCAGCCGCCCGCCTCCCAAAGCCATTGCCGCCGCCGCACACATACCGCTAGCCCCGCATGATTCGGCAGGGGGCAAAACAGAAAAATGCCAGCAGGCACACGCTCGCACGGGGCCGAGCGATCCACGCTGTCGATTATCAGATGGACGGTCTAGATTTCCTGTGTGCATATGTGCATAGAAATAGCTGTGTGCAAGGGATATGTCGCCTCCACTATTGGTGCATTTTGGTGCATATATATATATATATCTCACATACGCACCATTTTATTTCTCAGTCAGGTCTCACTTCACACACTGAGGCAAGGAAATCATGACCAAAAGCTGCCGCTGCTTCCGGTGGTTGCTGCTGCTCTTATGGCTCTGCTGCCTCCTCTCTCTGGCGGCCTCGTCGGCGCTCGCTGTCACACACCTGCCCGGGTTCGACGGCCCCCTCCCCTTCTCCCTCGAAACCGGGTCCGTCACTGCATACCGTGATCTCATACCTTTTTCTGTTAATTTGCTTGTTTTAACAGTTCTCTTTGGGGGTGAAATTGTATCAAGTACCCCTGACATATCGATCAGGTAATGCCCTCTGGCCTCTGCTATGTTGAGACCTGTACTTCACAATCAGCAATATCAAAATCTTCAATGCTTCCCCTGAAAAACTTCCATGCCCTATTCGACGAGAAGGGATCGAGAATAGAAAAGTCCTTGTGTAGTAGTAATATCTCCTGAATGCCCGAAGATTGATGTCATGTCAAAACAATATTTGGCTTCCTTCATTCTCGATCAGTAGGGTAGTGAACTTGTTATTACATTGGGGAAAAGTAAAGGAAGAGTAGTAGTCAGCGGCGGATCCAAAAATGACCGGGGTGTCTAAGGCAAGATGGACCACGTTTGGCTAGATTGTGGCTTAGGGTGTCTTCTCATGTTAGGTTAGAGGTTTCCACACTACATATACATGATTATATCTAGTAAAAATTGATTTTTGGACTCGATGTCCTGTGCACCCTGCTATAACACTATAGATCCGCCCTTATAACAAGTTTACCAGAAATGCAGAATTGCTTTGCAATTTCTAAAAGTTTGTCTTTTCACAGCCACAAACAACCGCTTCCATCGTGATCAAAGCTAACTCAACAAGACGGATAATATAATGTTCATGGAACATAGAGGTTTTACTTGATCAATCAATATGGCAGGGGCCAGAGGGCACTTCGCATACAGCCATGGAAGCAGCTTGCTAAATTCCGTCCATTTTCCTAGACATCAAGCATTCATCTACGGTGTGCAGGTATGTGGAGGTGGATGAGAGCAACGGCGTGCAGCTTTTCTACTACTTCGTCCAGTCGGAGAAGGACCCTGGGAGAGACCCGCTGGTGCTGTGGATGCAGGGCGGACCCGGCTGCTCCGGCTTCTCTGGCCTTGTTTATGAGATGGGTAATTAACTGGTAGATTTTTTTTTTCGATTATAAGGTAAACACAGACGTACACACCACCACGCTTACTACAGACAGAGTTAAGTAAAACTGAGGTAAAGTTGAAAAAAATAAGTAAAATTGAGGGATGGCTATGGTATAAAGATGTATGAGAAGTAAGATGTATCATCATACGATTTAAGTAGTATATGAAAAGTAAGATTTCGTACTCTCAGAAGTATCATACTATTTTCCTCTCTCTCTATAAAGAGAGAATGATAGTGTGCAAAATATTCATGATAAATTAAATGTATATGTGCATATAGGGCCCTTGCGGTTTGATATCCAAGGGTACAGAGGTGGACTCCCCCGTTTGCTCTACCGACCCGAGACGTGGACGAAGGTCTCGTGCCAATTATTCTCTGTTTGTAAACGTAGCATTTTAACAAAATAATACGCCAGAGAGATTTGACTCTTGAAAGCTTCATCTTTTGGTTGATGGATTACATAATTTTGCAGGTGAGCAATAATTTTAACAAAATAATACGCCAAAGAGATTTGACTCTTGAAAGCTTCATCTTTTGGTTGATGGATTACATAATTTTGCAGGTGAGCAATATAATCTTTGTGGATACTCCTGTAGGGGCTGGGTTCTCATATTCCACTTCGAAGGAAGGATGCAAAACTAGTGATACCATGGCAGTAAAACGACTAGTCGTCTTCCTCAAAAAGGTTAGAACCCTTCCTGTTTCACACGCCACTAACGATTTGCGGAAAATCTGTTTGGAAAGTTTTGTATTAGGTATCTATCTATCTATCTATCTGATTAGAGGCGTTCCTAGAAGCCCTCATATTAATCCTAGAAGGTAAAAATGCTAAAAATTTCTACATTAATTGGAGAAAAAAGAAAATGCTAGAAATTCCCACGTTAATCAGAAAAAAAGAGGAAAAATCATAACCATCCATATGGTGTGAATAGCTTTAAATTCTGCGTTTGTACTAGAAATAGAACTCCGGATCGCATGCATGGAGCATATTAGTCTAATACTAAAAACCGAAATATGACTCCATGGACAGCGTACTAGATACAAATTACAATTAGGACTCTATGGACAACAAAGAATCCCGAAACAATTAACATCCACATAGAACAATTGTGAAGCTGTGCATAGATACACGGATACTCAAATCTTGGATCTAAATTTTATGTCCAAATATCTATAATTACATAATTACAAAAATAAATCTAATTTTCAAAATTCATAACTATGGGATTTTAATTATTAAAATTATAGATTGCATGTAGTATCGTATCTGAAGCCCACCATGCCATGATCAACTCAAAGAAGGTGATAGTCCGTGGTTAGAATTCTAAATTTTCTTAATCTATTATATTATTGTTTTCTTGCAACAATTTTTACAATTTCTAATTACAAATTGATATACTTGGATATAACAATTGTTTTGAAATTCACATTTGTGAATTTGTATATATTCTAATAACATGATATTTTTAATTATGAATTCCTAAATATTTTTTCAATATATAAGTATTAGTTTCACATATTCAATGGAATTACATATGCCTGGACACTAAAATTTTAATTTCGAATTTATATATGTTATAATATCACAATTTGTGTACTCCATATATATCTAGATCCATACACTAATAGTATTTGTACTAAATAATATTGGTTCTATATTGGGGCCATGAGGCAATAAATTAGAAGTATATAACTATTAGAAAAAGTAAAAGAAATGAGAACCAAAGTTTGCCAATGGAATTTTTCTTATATTATCAATAACATAATATTGTTGAAACCACGTAGCCCGTACGGATGTACGGGTTGATGACTAGTTATTTATTAAAGCAGAGTCAAAATAAGCCACCACGTTCGCTCTCAAGGGCTAGAAATTGCCACGTTAATCGGTAGAAAACGAGAAAGATCTACACTGTCGATCGTGATGAGTCCAGATTATAACGGTTTAGATTAAAAGAGAGTCTAAGTCAAGTACAATAAAACTGAAATTCAGAATAAAAATAAAATAAAATCTGCAATTTGATTTCCATACGAGTTCCTAAGTAAAAGAGTCTACGTGAAGTACAATAAAACTGAAATTCGGAATAAAAATAAAATAAAATTAGCAATTTGATTTCCATACAAATTCCTAAGTAAAACCCATAAATAATTATAATTTGGAATAAAAAAACAAAATTGCAATTTGATTTGTATATGAAATCAACAAAAAAATTTGGGGATTTTTTTAGAAATTTGATATAAATTCTAAAAAAGTAATTCGGAATAAAAATTAAACAATAATTGACAATTAGATTTTGTATCTGAAACCCAACGAAAAAAAACAACAAAAATTCGGAATAAAAATAAAATAAAATTAGCAATTTGATTTCAATATGAATTCCAAAGTAAAATCTCTAAATAATTGTAATTCGGAATAAAAATTAAAGAAAAAAAAACAACAATTGGATTCAGATACGAATTCCAGGGAAAAGAACTGAAACTGGGAATAAAAAATAAAAGAAAATTTACAATTTGATTTTCATACGAATTCCAAAGTAAAATACCTAAATAACTAAAATTTAGAATAAATTAAATAAATTTAGCAATTTGATTTGTATACAAACTCCAATAAAAATAACAGAAATATTGAATAAAAATAAAAGTTGTAATGAGGATGACATGACACGAATTTTGTCGGAGGAGACACAAAAGAAGTTACCGTGTTCGCTCTCAGAGTCGTGTGTTTCTATTGTTGCTTCCTATGGAATAAAAATATAAATAACTAAAATTTTGAATAAAAAATAAAAGTTATAACGAGGAAGACACAAATAGTATCGAAGATCACAAAAGAGTGCAATGGCATCGATCTGTCCTGCAAGAAGACATTGACCCATGGGGGAAGCGAAAAGCTGAGACAGCGACGACAGAGACGAGGACAATATTGTACTGCTCACCTTAAACGTTTAACGAGGACA
The DNA here is from genome assembly GCA_036346405.1 of Phyllostachys edulis. Lineage (NCBI taxonomy): Eukaryota > Viridiplantae > Streptophyta > Magnoliopsida > Poales > Poaceae > Phyllostachys > Phyllostachys edulis. Next base: position 36,552,228 of record CM070551.1, read on the forward strand.
ATGTCGTGTTGTTCGCTAGAGTCATTAAAGAGAAAATCTAGTGTTGAAGGAGCCAAGGGCCGTGGTGACAAGTGGTGAGCGTCGATGTTGTTGAATAAGTTATGGCCAAAGAAGCTCGATGATGGGGAAACCTTAGCAAAGAGAAGATGAATATTTGCATTAAAGACGAGCTATGGACGATATGGGGCCACTAGGTATCTAGGAGCGTGTCATCACTGATGAGGGGCACGTCATCGCCAGCGATGGCAAAAATATTCTCCATATCATTATATAACGACTAAAGCATATATGTCGGCATCAACGAAGATGGGAGGTTGTCGCGGTTAGTGAGGAAGCCATAATATTGAGTTGGCCAACGTCGAAGAAGAGGAACGACCGACACGAGAGAAGAGGTTATCGAGCATGTATAACATCATACATGAATTCGTACGAATAGGATCGCAGACGTACAGAGGCAGAGGAGCAAAAAAACTTGGAGTAGAGATGACGCAGTTGTAGGGAATAGGCTCGGAGTCACCGGAGAGAGTGTGACATGTGTACCCAACTGGGATTGGCGACAGTTGCATGTGTATGCGTGTTGATGTCGCAATGGTTAGCATTAAGCAATAATTGGAAAGACGTAGAAGATAACTACATGATAAAGTATTGCATTGAAAATGGTAGTAACTAAGAGGGATCGATCAAGATTTGATCTCATTGCTAGAGGTTGAAGCAAAAAAACTTGTGACGATGAGAAAATATTGAAGACACATGGTTCGGTGGGGCAACTGGCATGTAAGGGAAGATAAGTTCAAGGTAAGTCGCCCATGGTGCATCGATGTATCTATGAGCAAGGTACTCTAATACCATGTAAACTAATAAGATAATTAACCGCACACATAATCAACGCATTGCTTGAGATTAAATAGAGAAACATGTGCATGCATAAATTTTGGAAAATTGTAACTAATTACTAAGAGAATAAGAATAGGGGTATACAGCTATACGATTTATGTAGGATGTAGAGTGATTAGTTTCTAAGAACCCCAACAACTTATTATGCTCAATGTTTTTCTTTCATCAAAGCTCGTACTTCATTCCCCAGGTTGTATTTCCTTCAAGCTTGTGTTGTCATTTTCAATGTTTATGACATCTTAAAAATCTAAATAACCTACAATATACATAAATATATTCTCAATCATTTACACAAACTTCGAAATAAATTTAGCCATACAAATGCGCGGGGCACCCTACTAGTTATACTAAAATATGCTTATAATATCAAGTTTCTTTAGATGTTGTAAATCTCAACTAGAAAACAAAAATTCATCGACAAGCCCAAAATTATGCTTTGATGGGCTGGATATATTCAACGGTTCTATTCCGTGCCCAAACAATCAAAGCTCAACACAGGTGAAAAATAAAAGAGAAGATCCAAAATCAAGTGCCTTTTTTCTGTTGCGATTTAGCTTGCCATGTTGCCTACTAATAGATCAACAATACTACAAATACATAATCAAGATCAGTCACAAGAAAATTTTAAAAAAGATCAGTCACAAGAACATAATGAACATAAGAATAATTGACACAGATAGAGATAGGTGATATATCTTTGGTACCTTTTTGTTGGTAGATCTGTTGTGTGTACAACACTTATTCTAAAACTGCTCGAGGACCGCATGTTCTAACCAAAACTACTTAATGTAGAGCGATATTTAATCTATGTAAATGAAACACATGGTTTCCTATTTGTTCTAAAAGGATTTTTGTATGCAGTGGTTAGATGAGCACCCACAGTTCCTATCGAATCCGCTTTTTGTTGGTGGTGAATCATATTGTGGTATCACTATACCCACTCTTGCCCTAGAAATCGACAGATCAAGTAAGCTTCTTTACATTTGTTCTTTAGATGAATGGCCGTTGCTACGGTGCATATTTCCCTTTTTCTGTCTTCAAAAGTGAATGGAGAAAATAGAAAGATACATCTCATACTGTTATGGAGCAACAAATGTAGTCACTAAGGTTTTTTTTAATTGTAGTTCCATAATTTGCTAGTTTTATACCAAATAATGTCCAATAAATCAAAACTACCAATTTAATACATGTTCATACTTCATAGAGGGATTTTCACAGTAGAAAGACATTTGTGGCCTCATACCATTATTCAAAATTTCATTTCGTAGGGGCTGTCTGATTTGATGCCAATATGGTACAAACTTTTTGTATCTAAAAGTTATTTGTACCATAGCCATCCCATTGAGAATTCTATACTATAATGCTTTATGTGGCATATTACTTAGGATTCTACTTCTTGATTCTTTTTTTGGGAAATAAGCGTGTTGATTTAGTTTACATGTTCACAACAAATTTAATGATTATTATTACGCTTTATTGTACATGAGTATCAGTGTTACCAATAATGCATATATACTCCTCTATTTTATCATTTTCAGACATAGAATCCGGCGAGGAACCACTTCTTAATATCAAGGTTTGGTGAAATCTATTTATGTCAATAAAAAAACATAGTATAAACTTTGATGTTTAGTGTAATTAATACCATGGAATAGCAACTTATTGCTGAATTTTTGTATTTTGAATATGCATCAGTGTGTCATCGTATCATTGTTTTTCAAATAATTCATTTCCCTAAGTGATTCTAGAATCATGCAAGAAAGAAGATATTCTTTGTGTTTGGTTCTTGCTATGCTCAGATAATATGTGAACCATGGTATGATATATGATTATTATTTGTTAAAGAAAGTAAATTTCAACACAAGTCATATGTCTTTTCTCTTATTATCACTTGAATCCTGAATCTTTCAATTTCATCAATCGGATCCTATGTATTTTAAAAGTATTGTCAAATGGGTACTTTCTGTTACAAAATTAATAGAAATGCAGGTGCAAACAAGCACATTGTAACGAACGTTTTGGGGAAAACTTACCTCCCAGTGCCCCCGCCTTTCTCCCTCCTTCTTCCCGTCTTGCACTTTGACGCCGCCTTCACACCAACCCGTCCTCTCCTCGACGTCATCACAGGTGGTAAATGCGCCAGCCAGAGCTTCGCCTTGTCTTGTCGCCGCTCCGTCCCGTCCCCATTGCCGCTCTGTCTTGCGCCTTGCTGCTCCTCAAGACGACGCCTGCGTCGCACGTCGCCCGCCAGACGCGTCGCCGCCACAATGCACTGCTCCGGACCGGGCCCTCCTCCTCCTCCCGCCATGGCTCCTATAAAGCTCCTTCTCCCGCTTGAGCTCCACGCCGCCCGAGCTCCGTGAAGTCTGAACCGAGCCAAGCCGCGCTCCGTGGGCACCGCACCGCCTCCGCGCCTCCTCGTCGCTCGGTGAGCCCGCGCCCTCGCGTCACCGATCTGTGGCACCCTCGCCATGGCGCCCGCTCACGCCCAGGCGCTTCGTCTTGCCTCCCTCCCGCCGTCGCCTTGTGCCCGCCCGCCACTCCGCTCCACCCGGCCACTGTGTGCCGCCGCCATGGTCCGCCCACCTGAAGCGCCTCCTGCTCCGCTCCCAAGCCGCCGCCGCCACCTCCTGTTCCTGGCTGCACGCCCTGCCCCAGCAGGCCGCCTCCCTTGGCCCATGTAGCCTGGCTGCCACACTCACCGCCACCGCCCCTGTGCCATGCCCGGCCGCCCCCACCCATGCCGCCTTCTCTGCCTTCTCCTCTGTTCTTTCCTTGGAGCCTGAGCAATGGAGAAATGGGAATTGGTTTTGGGTTAGGGATTGATTTGGGGATTTAGTTGGGATTGAAGGGCCCACTTTGTATATGGCTTTGAGTCATCCCTTTAGGCGCCATGTGGGCCCTGCACCCACCAATTCCATGGACCCGAGCCCCTGTTCCCATGAACTCGGTTCAACAACATTTCTGCACCCAACCCTATTTCTCCTTTTTATTTCCTATTAACCTTCAAAAATTCATATCTTTTCCATTTCAACTCCAAAATTATGAAGTAAATTTCTAAAATTTGTTAAATCAAGATCTTGCTAATGGCATAGGACTTGATTAATTTGGAGTTTATTTATTGTTCCTTATTTATTTATTTGCTCTCTTTGCCGTTGTGTCTTTTTCCTAGATTCTCGCCGATTAGGATTTGAAGACGCCGGCGACCCGCAAGCTGATCAAGACCAAGATCCCCTAGCCTTTAACCAAGGCGAGTCAATACTTTGATCATATTGCCCCTACATTTTATGCAAATTATGTTCTTTTAAATTAGCAAAATGCATGCTTTAATTTTTAATCAAATGTATGTTAAAGCTTAAGGTAGTTAAATGCCCACTTGATGTTTAAATAATTATTATGCCATCCTTGATAACTTGAACCCATTATTCTTTGTCACCCTAGTAACTATATGGTAATACTAGTTATAGGTTGTACTTAAGCGACATGCTAGTCTTGCTTAAGTACCGGGATATTAAAATATCCCAATCATCATTTCCTTAAACATAAAATATTTTGGGTAGTCATTGGTGGTCCATTGGCTAAAGGATTGTGAAAATAAATTGGTTTCCCTCCTCAAAACCCTAATGCTAGCTTTGTCTGGGCGGATGGTGAGGTGGTGGGTGCTCAGGGAGCACGTGGTTGGTTGGCTCGTGGGATGAACCGCCCAGATAACCCTAAGGACTTAATCTTGTCACGACCTCCTGTGTTAAACAAGTACAACCACAAGTCTGTAAAGTGCAACTCGGCTTAGTAAAGTTATTAAACCTTGGATGTCATCTCACTGGAGGGGAACGAAGAACGTACAAGTGCGGAGATACTCCGGCTTGGAAGGACACCAAAAGGTGAAGTTACCACGCTAGGCGTTGTGGCGGGGCACCAAGGCTTAGTCGTTGTGGTGAACATCCCGCACAACATATGGGCGAACCCGTATGGGTGGATTGATGAAAAGGGCGAGATAGCTAGAAAGGTTCTTGTGATTTGTCGCCCAACTACATGACTACTAATCATGTGGGGTAACGGGTAGACTATCTCTTGTGGGTAAAGTGTGCAACCTCTGCAGAGTCTAAAAGCTGTTTAAGCAGTAGTGCCTACTGTCAAAAGGCGGACATGGGAATCATAACTTGAGTTAGTTCTATTTCAAAACAACTTTGTGGGTGGTATGGAAAATGGTGGAAGGGCTCACCTAGCCTGCTTTTGGATTTTGCCCGAGTCGTCGAGCTCGGTGGTTGTGGTTATTGGAGGCCGCTCCAATTAAAAGGATGCATTGGTAGAGTTTCACGGGATGGATTCTCTACTAAAATAATTATTGCACATGCTCTCTTTATCAAAATGCAAATTGTTAAAAATGCTAAGTGATAGGGCTTTCTAATTATGATATTTGAAAAGTTGCTTTCAAAATAAAAGAACCCGAGCCATCCTTGTTAAGCCGTGCATGTATAAAATTGCATTGTGTGTTGGCTCATGAGCACGGTAGTAGTGCTCATTCTCGCTTCTCCCCAACCCTTGAGATAATGAAGGCGATGGAGACTACGCCTTCTCTGACCCGCCCGAGCGATGGACAAGGCTATGACGAAGAGTAGCATAGTCTGTAGTTTAGGTCTCGCCAGTCTAAGTAGACTTCGTTGGTATTCACGTACAACCGATATTATCCAAACCATGGTTAATATCCGTCAGACCTGAGTTACCCGATCGCTTGCACTGTGTGAGATGAGCCCTACTCGCCTTTTTGCTTCGCTATAGTTCACGTTACTCTTTTGTGATGTAATCCATTTGGCCTCGCTCGGCCCTTTTGTAAACTTCGACCGACGTGGTCTATGTTACTCAGTTGGTTGTAATAATTAATATTTCAGTTCACGCTTGTATGAGTGATTCAGCAATGTGTACTGTGAAGTGCTAGCTACTGATCCAGGGAATAGCACGGAGATTTCACAGAGGATTTGGATTCACGAAATCCGGGTCCGACAGAGCTGGTATCAGAGCATACGACTGTAGGACCCTAGTTAGATTGGTCGATTGCCTTAAGGACTTGGATCTTATTTTTAAAATCTAAGAAAATTTTTATCAAAATATAGAGTACTTATTGCTTCTACTCATCATTCCTAGTTCCTTACTCATCTCTATTCTCATTAAGTGTTACTAACCCCTTCTCTTGTTTCAAAATTTGTAGATGGCTTCTTCTCCAGCTGCCGGCCCATGGGACCATAGCTCACATGGAGAGCATGACGGCGGATTCGCCGAGCTCCTTCGCCAACTAATGGTGGAACTTGGTTTCATCCACCTCCGATCTCTGAGGCCAAGGACGAGGTCATGGCTCACGAGTCCCGGGAGATGGAGGTCTTCCTCTATCCTAGGATCGGCGAGTTCGTAGCTCACACCTTCCAGGCCGAGGCCCCTCGTCGTAGCATCCCCGACGCCATCCAGGACGCAGGCCGTGTCGCCATCACCACTTTGTCTTTGGATACACGAGGACCTCTGCGTGGATCACCATTCTCCTTCTTCCGTACCTCACGACGGACGGCGCTTCCGAGTCCTTTGTCGCCATCGACAACGAGCCCCGCCGACCCACGGTGCGGTGACCCGGCGATGGTTTACAACATCCTCTCCTTCACGACGAGGTCCGCCACCGGGCGCTTCTCGCGTGGCGGCTTCCACTCCGACACCCTCGCGCCAACCGGACGAAGTGATGAAGCCCTCTTTCTTTGCCAGATGGGAGAGAGACACCGTCACTACGGAGAGAGATGCAAGATCGCGAGCGTTGCCGCCTCACCGCCGCCCTTGCGGCGCCGCCGGCTCCAACTCCGGCTCGGCTCGGCCCGACTCGGCTCGGTTCCTCACGGCCTTCCTTCCAAAGCGGGGCGCGCAACCAACCTCTTCGCCCCATGAGCTTCGCACCGGATATTGCGCGTAAGAGCGTCTGACGGCCCGATCCGCCGCCGCCGACGACCTTCGGCGTTCAGCGTGACGCAGCCCAACCGCTCCGCCGCGTCGGCCGAGTCATTCGGCTCGTCGAGCCAAACGAGCCGCTCCGCTCCGAGTCCCGTTGGAGTAGTTAGGATGGTCTAGGTTAGCCGTAGTGCTTGCTAAGCGATATTTTGGGTTGCAAGCATTTTTGTTTTTTTTCTTTTGTAGACGAGATGTATGTATCCTGTGTCATGACTTGGCTTAGCATATAAGCTTTGTTTGTTAGTCGTGTAACACCTAACCCCCATAATATAATGCAGCCATTCTAGGCTTTGTATTGTACTTATTTGATCTTCTCGTTTGGTTTATGTTCTTACGTGTGTGCCTTAGAGGGTTAGTGAACCCTCATATACCCCTCCCCGTTCTCTCTAGTTCTAAACCTCGCTTTTTCCTCGGGATGCCGCCAAGAAGAGCCTCCGCCCGGCCAGTGGAGCCTTTGCAAGCGGTCGAGGCCGTGGTCGTGGCCGTGGTCGTGGACAAGGACAAGAGCTACCTCCCCACCACCAAATCACCCGACCATGGCACAAGTAATGTCGCAACAGACTCAGATTCTTGAGCCTTGCTCAACAATCAAGATTCAGACCTGTGGCCGCCACTCCAAACTCGTGACTTCCTAAGAACAAGACCTCTCACATTTGAAGCGACTAATGAACCTCTTGAAGCGAAGATTGGCTCGGGGACACCAAAAGAAGCTTCGACTTGCAGATTGCTCGACGCGGATAAGGTGGACTTTGCTACCCACCACCGAAGGTGCCGCCACGCATGGTGGGAGAATTACCTTCTCGCTAGAAGTAATGAAGGACCGAAGATGAAGAAGAAGATGCACAAGAATGAACCGAAGTAGTGGGATCCACGAATGGAGAACCAAGAATTTCCCATGTTGGCCGTGGAAGAAGAAGTTGTTGAAACACCTCTTGTTGAAAATGAACCACTTGGCATCCAATTCCTTGGTCAATTCAAAACCGCCTTGTAACCAATTTTGTACTGCCGGTACCATGAGATCAAGAAGAACGAGTTCGAACTCTTAAACAAGGACATATGACGGTCAACGAGTATGTCACTAAGTTTACCAGCTTGCCCGCCACGCCCCCAATGACGTGGTGATGAGGAAGAAAAGATAGACCGCTTTGTGGAAGGTATGCGTAGTGACATGCGTGGAAAGCTTATCCTCCATGACTATGCCAACTTCCATCGGTTGATCAACAAGGCCCTCTCACTGGAAAATGAGAATAAGTTAGCGGAAACTAGCCGCAAGAGGAAGATGCCTTTCGTAAATCACAAGGCAACTTTTCCCGAAGTCAACCTTCAGGCGCTTCTTCCTTTAAATCTTCTGCCACACCTCGGAAAAGTTCCTCTCCAAGGCCCCAAGGAAGTGGTTTCGCACTCTCCGCCCTCTTGGACACCACCGCCACATCAACCCAAAGCAGACTAACCTCCTTTGTTTTGCTTGCGGAGAAAAAGGACACTTTGCCAATTAGTGCCCTCATCGCAGAGAACCACCGCCCCAAAGAACAACCCAGAGCCGCTGCAATTCAAGGTGGGACCTCGGCTCAAGTAAGAGCCACCGGACTTCTCAAGCTTCGAGGTCTACCCCATCGCAAAGTCGTGGCCGTGTGAATCATGTCATCACCGAGGAGGCACAAGATGCCGCAGAGTGCTAATGGGCACGCGTTCTCTGTTAATTCAAGACCACTTTAAGTTTTGTTTGATTACGAGCTTAGCACTCTTTTGTTTCAAGAAAGTTTGTTGAAAGGCTTAAGTTGCCGACCTATAAGTTAAAGAAACCCGTGGTACTTAGTTCACCCGGGACCCCTATATGCTACCTCGCTTAGTCCCGAGTAGAGATTGCTTTGGAAGACTCGATTCCTAGCCTCCCTTCTTGTGCTAGAATCTCAAACATTGGATATCATCCTAGGGATGGATTGGTTGGCCGCGTATCATGGACTAATAGATTGCGCCAACAGGAAAGTGGTACTTGCTAAAGACCCTGGAACCACAATAAGGATTAGTGTGGATCGTTCCTCTCCTTTGGTTCGAACAATCCACCGTCTTGGAGAGATGTCCCTAGAGACGACGCCTGTAGTCCAAGCTTACCCCGAGGTTTTCCCAGAAGAATTGCCAGGCATGCCCCCTGACAGAGATATCGAGTTTGTGATCAACTTGAAGCCAGGGACGGCCCCAATTGCCAAGAGACCGTACAGAATGGCCGCGGACGAACTTGAAGAGTTGAAGACACAACTTGAAGATTTACAAGAAAAAGGATTCATTAGACCTAGTTCTTCTCCACGGGTTCGCCATTCTCTTTGTGAAGAAGAAAGATGGTTCCGCCAGATTGTGTGTGGATTACAGAGCCCTCAACGAAGTGACCATAAAGAACAAGTATCCCTTGCCCCGCATTGATGACCTGTTCGATCAGTTGACAGGAGCTTCAGTTTTCTCCAAGATAGACCTACGATCAGGATACCACCAGCTCAAGATCAGGAGTGAGGACATTCCCAAGACAGCCTTTACCACTCGGTATGGCTTGTTTGAGTTCACAGTCATGTCGTTTGGCTTAACCAATGCACCGGCCTACTTCATGAATCTGATGAACAAGGTATTTATGGAATACCTGGACAAGTTTGTTGTCGTGTTCATAGACGACATCTTGATATATTCCAAGACCAAGAAAGAACATGCTGAACACCTACAATTGGTCCTGGAAAAGCTTAAAGAGCATGAGCTCTATGCCAAGTCTGATAAATGTGAATTTTGGCTTCAGAAATCGGTTTCCTCGGACATATTGTATCCGCAGGAGGAATAGCGATTGATCCGGCCAAGGTAGAAGCCGTGATGGATTGGAAACGACCTACATCGATAATGAAGTTAAGTAGTTTTCTCGGTCTAGCGGATACTATAGGCGCTTCATAGAAGGATTCTCAAAGCTCTCCAAACCAATGACCCACCCGCTAAAAAGGAAAAGAAGTATGAATGGACCGAGGCTTGTGAGAAAAGTTTCGAGAATTGAAGAAGAAATTAACTTCGCGCAAGATTTGACCTGCCAGATATTCATCAAGACTTTGAAGTCTATTGCGATGCATCACGCCAAGGTTTAGGATGTGTGCTTATGCAAGGAGGAAAAGTTGTAGCTTATGCATCCGCATAACCGCCCTCATGAAGACAACTATCCAACTCATGACCCAGGTTAGCGGCGAGTGCACGCCTCAAGATTTGGCGGCACTATTTGATTGGAAATCATTGTAATATCTACACGGACCACAAGAGTCTCAAGTACATCTTTACCCAATCGATCTCAACCTTCGCAAAGAAGATGGTTAGAGTTAATAAAAGATTACAACTTGGATGTCCATTATCATCCGGAAAGGCTAATGTAGTTGCCGATGCATTAAGCCGCAAGTCATCTTTACAATAATGTTATGATTCAAGAACACCAACTTTGAGCTCTATAAGGAATTGAAGCCCTCAACCTCTGCTTGATAGAGCAAGGTAACCCAGACGCCATGGAAGCACATCCAACTTTGGAAGAGCAAATCAAGATCGCTCAAAAGGAACATCAAGAGTCCAAAGATTCCAATTCTCATGGCTAAGGAAAAAGCCCCAAGATGATCGAAGACCGACAAGGAATTCTATGGTATGGGACACGTCTCTTTGTCCCCACCAAAAGGAACTCAAGGATCTAATTTCGAAAAAGCCCACACTCGAAGATATACCCTACATCCAGCGGTACCAAGATGTATCGGGACATGAAGATTTTGTCTTGGTGGCCACGCATGAAAAGAGATATCGCCGAGTATGTAGCTTTGTTGTGATGTATGTCAACGAATCAAGGCGAACATCGAAGCGGCGAGGATTGCTTCAACCTACAAATTCCCGGTGGAAATGGGAAGAAATTGGAATGGATTTAGTTATCGGTCTACCACGAACCAAGTCCGGATGTGACTCGAGATGGGTTATAGTTGATAGATGACCAAAGTAGCCCATTTTATCGGAAAGACAACCTACAAGGGAGACAAGTTAGCCGAGCTATACATGGCTCGTGTCGTGTCTACATGGAGTACCCAAGAGGATAGTCTCGATCGAGGATCTCAATTCACCTCACATTTCGGGCTAGTTTGCATGATGCCCTTGGAACACACCTCGATTTCAAAGACTGACATATCATCCATGAGCCGATGGTCGAGACGAAAGGACAAACCAGATTTTGGAAGACATGCTTCGAGCTTGTGCTTTGGAATTCTGATGGAGATCGAGAAATGTCTGCCAGATGCCGAAGTTTGCCTACAATAACAGTTATCAGTCAAGTCTAAAAATGTCCCCATTTGAAGCACTTTATGGTAGAAAATGCAGAACCCCTCTGCATTGGTCAGAATCAGGTGAAGGATATATATTTGGACCGGATACCCTCAAGCAAGTCAAGAAGAAAGTTCGACTAATCGAGATCGCCTTCAAAATTTGCTCAATCAAGACAAAGAGTTATGCCGACAACCGTCGAAGGAAATTGACTTTTGAAGTTGAGAGCGCCAGTATACCTCAAGGTATCCCCACTTCGTGGAACTCGAAGATTCAAAGTAAAGGGCAAGCTCGCCCCCAGATATATAGGACCATTCCCGATTACCGCCAAGCGTGGGGAAGTGGCCTATCAGCTAGAGCTACCGAACATCTCCGAGGTTCTGGCGTGTTTTCACGTCTCCCAGCTCAAGAAGTGTCTCAGAGTACCTGAAGAGCAGACGCCCGTTGAAGCCATCGCCCTTCAGCAAGATCTAACCTATCCAGAGCACCCGATCAAGATCCTCGACGTCATCGAGAAGCGAACAAGACGCCAAGTCTTCCGCCTTTGCAAGGTCCAGTGGAGTCACCACTCGACCAAGGAAGCCACCTGGGAACGCGAAGATCAACTGAAACAAGACTACCTGTTCTGTTGGCGGGCGACCGAATCTCGAGGTCGAGATTCCGTTTAAAATGGGTAGGATTTGTAACGAACGCTTTGGGGAAAACTTACCTCGAGCCCCCTGCCTTTCTCCCCTCCTTCCGTGCTTGGCGCAGCACGCCGCCGCCGCCACACCAACCCGTCCTCTCCTCGGCGTCATCACAGGTGGTCGCCGCCCGGCCAGCACTTCGCCTTGTCTTGTCGCCGCTCCGTCCCTGCCCCATTGCCGCTCTGTCTTGCGCCGCCTGCTGCTCCCGCGCGACGCCACGACGCCGCCACGCGTCGCCGCCGCTGCTGTTGCTCGGGCCGACCCCCCTCCTCCTCCCGCGCCATGGCTCCTATAAAGCTCCTCCTCCCTGCTTGAGCTCCACGCCGCCCGAGCTCCGGAAGTCTGAACAGAGCCAGCCGCGCTCCGTGGGCGACCGCACCGCCTCCGCGCCTCCTCGTCGCTCGGTGAGCCCGCGCCCTCGCGTCACCAGTCTTGTGGCAGCACCCCATGCCAGCGCCTTGCTTCACTGCATGGCCTTCGTCTTGCCCGGCCTCCCCTCGCCATGTCTTGTGCCTTGCCTCACCCGCCCGCTCCACCACGGCCGCCTTTGTCCGCCGCCGCCATGGTCCGCCCACCCGCGCCTCCTGCTCGCTCCCAACATGTCCGCCACCTCAAGGCCATTGCTTGCGCTTCACTTGCCGCCTGGCCTTAGGCCGCCGCCACGGCTGCCATGCCTGTGCCACTCCGCTGCCGCCATGCCACCCCGCCGCCCTGTCTTCCTTCCTCTGCCTTCTCCTCTGTTCTTTCCTTGGAGCCTGAGCAATGGAGAAAATGGGAATTGGTTTTGGGTTAGGGATTGATTTGGGATTTAGTTGGGATTGAAGGGCCCTTTGTCATATGGCTTTGAGTCATCCCTTTAGGCGCCATGTGGGCCCCTGCACCACCAATTCCATGGACCCGAGCCCCTGTTCCCATGAACTCGGTTCAACACTGCTTGCACCCAACCCTATTTCTCCTTTTTATTTCCTATTAACCTTCAAAAATTCATATCTTTTCCATTTCAACTCCAAAAATTATGAAGTAAATTTCTAAAAATTTGTTAAATCAAGATCTTGCTAATGGCATAGGACTTGATTAATTTGGAGTTTATTTATTGTTCCTTATTTATTTATTTGCTCTCTTTGCCGTTGTGTCTTTTTAGGTATTCTCGCCGATTAGGATTTGAAGACGCCATGGCGACAAGTGATCAAGACCAAGATCCCTAGCCTTTAACCAAGGCGAGTCAATACTTTGATCATATTGCCCCTACATTTTATGCAAATTATGTTCTTTTAAATTAGCAAAATGCATGCTTTAATTTTTAATCAAATGTATGTTAAAGCTTAAGGTAGTTAAATGCCCACTTGATGTTTAAATAATTATTATGCCATCCTTGATAACTTGAACCCATTATTCTTTGTCACCCTAGTAACTATATGGTAATACTAGTTATAGGTTGTACTTAAGCGACATGCTAGTCTTGCTTAAGTACCGGGATATTAAAATATCCCAATCATCATTTTCTTAAACATAAAATGTTTTGGGTAATCATTGGTGGTCCATTGGCTAAAGGATTGTGAAAATAAATTTGTTTCCCTCCTCAAAACCCTAATGCTAGCTTTGTCTGGGCGGATGGTGAGGTGGTGGGTGCTCAGGGAGCACGTGGTTGGTTGGCTCGTGGGATGAACCGCCCGAGATAACCCTAAGGACTTAATCTTGTCACGACCTCCTGTGTTAAACAAGTACAACCACAAGTCTCGCAAAGTGCAACTTCGGCTTAGTAAAGTTATTAAACCTTGGATGTCATCTCACCGAGGGGAACGAAGAACGTATAAGTCGGAGATACTCCGGCTTGGAAGGACACCAAAAGGTGAAGTTACCAGTAGACGCTAGGCGTTGTGGCAAGGGGCAGTGCGCTAGTCGTTGTGGTGAACATCCCGCACAACATATGGGCGTAACCCGTATGGGTGGATTGACGGAAAGGGCGAGATAGCTAGAAAGGTTCTTGTGATTTGCCGCCCAACTACATGACTACTGGAATCATGTGGGTAACGGTAGACTATCTCTTGTGGGTAAAGTGTGCAACCTCTGCGAGTCTAAAATCTGTTTAAGCAGTAGTGCCTTTACGGTCAAAGGCGGACATGGGAATCATAACTTGAGTTAGTTCTATTTCAAAACAACTTTGTGGGTGGTATGGAAAATGGTGGAAGGGCTCACCTAGCCCTGTTTTTGGATTTTGCCCGAGTCGTCGAGCTCGATGGTTGTGGTTATTGGAGGCCGCTCCAATTAAAAGGATGCATTGGTAGAGTTTCACGGATGGATTCTCTACTAAAATAATTATTGCACATACTCTCTTTATCAAAATGCAAATTGTTAAAAATGCTAAGTGATAGGGCTTTGTAATTATGATATTTGAAAAGTTGCTTTCGCAAATAAAAGAACCCGAGCCATCCTTGTTAAGCCGTGCATGTATAAAATTGCATTGTGTGTTGGCTCATGAAAGCACGGTAGTAGTGCTCATTCTCGCTTCTCCCCAACCCTTGAGATAATGAAGACGATGGAGACTACGCCTTCTCTGACGGCCCGAAGGCGATGGACAAGGCTATGACGAAGAGTAGCATAGTCTGTAGTTTAGGTCTCGCCAGTCTAAGTAGACTTCGTTGGTATTCAGCGTACAACCGATATTATCCAAACCATGGTTAATATCCGTCAGACCTGAGTTACCCGATCGCTTACTGTGTGAGATGAGCCCTACCTCGCCTTTTGCTTCCGCTTATAGTTCACGTTACTCTTTTGTGATGTAATCCATTTGGCACGCTTTCGGCCCTTTTGTAAACTTCGACCGACGTGGTCTATGTTACTCGATTGGTTGTAATAATTAATATTTGATTCACGCTTGTATGAGTGATTCAAAGAATGTGTACCGTGAAGTGCTAACTCTTGATCCAGGAATAGCACGGAGATTTCACAGAGGATTTGGATTCACGAAATCCGGGTCCGACACACATCCATGTGACCAGTTGGCCACATAATCTTTAATGTTGGTATTTATTATAACAAAAATAGAAAAAAAATCATAATAATGCTAAAGAATCACAAAAATCCAGAAGAAACAAGGAAAATTCAGAAAATATTCTAGAACAGTAGGAATAATGGAAAACATGAAGAAAGGAATTTCTTAAAAAAATATGAAACATTTTAAAAGGGTAAAAACATACTCTTAAAATTATAAATTTTATTGAACACAGGGAAATAGATAAGACTCTTCTTTCAACCTTTGGAAATGTATAGTGCTAAATCTTGCTAATCATTCTGCTGCTGATTTGTTCCCGTTGTGTCCGCTTGTGCAACAAAATCATTCTGCTGCTGATTTGTTCCCGTTGTGTCCGCAACAAATGCAAATGCTCGCAGTGGCATTTTCCTTCATGACTGTTGAAGGTTCTGAGCTTCTTCAACTAGATCTTAGATGCTTCGTCCCTTCAGTTTTCACCTCTTCCTCCATAGATAACCTAATACTAGAGGTAGTGGAGGAGTGCGTGCATGAGTTCTTATGGTTGTAAGTTGCGAACCTTCCGAGGTAAGGCGAGGCGGAGACGGATGCGGAAGAGAAGGAGGTGGAATTCTTTGGGAACAAAATTTAACTAGGATGATGAGCATGCGACATCGTGCCCTTAGAGCGGATCAAGGTACCTCGATGCGATTTCGAAAACCACAGGGGGCTTTTGGCAAAAACAGAGTGGGACCTCGGCGTTATTTTGGAAACCACAGGGGGATTTTCGCAAAAAAAAAACTGACGTGGAGGACTTCGATGTGATTTCAGAAACAACAGGGGGCTTTCTGCAAAAAAAACTGATGTGGAGGACCTCGACGTGATTTCGAAAACCACAGGGGGCTTTTCGAAAAAACTGATGTGGAGGACCTTGACGTGATTTCGAAAACAACAGGGGGGCTTTTTGAAAAAAAATGATGTGGAGGACCTCGATGTGATTTCAGAAAGTACATGGAGCTTTTCGCAAAGAAGCCGATGTGGACCTCCTGAGCGCTCGACGATCTCTTCCGCTTTAAGATATAGAATATTGAGAAGTTGCCCCAACATCCTAATCTCCTCCAGCTCTCGGACACGCTATGCAAGCCACATGTAAGGACTGATACGGGGTGCCCGATCTTCACGACTTACAATCTGAGATACACTATAAAACCCAACAAATCGACAAGGCCAATCGATGTCAATGCAACAACCTACGACGCATGAACTCACTGAATCACATGCTATGGTAGCTCCACTTGGCCACGATCAAGTGAGGGTTGATCTCCCTGCAATTCAATCAAGAACAAACAAGAAAATCAATGGGAGATCGCACAATTCTATGGGGGGCAGCTGGCGGCTTGCACAAACCCTAGAACGACGCAAAAGAGCAATCTGAAATCTCATTAATTTTCGTGGTGCTACAGTGCAGCGCCCCTCCCTAGGGTATTAAGGACATGTGGGATACTCCCCCATGTATGGGCTAAGGCTGGCCAAACTAACTCTATTTGGTTCAAGTGGCTAAATTGGCTTTTAAGCTCAATCTGAAACTAAATTGTTTTAAAACGTGAAAAATAGTCCTAAAATAGATACATGACCCATTGAAGACCTCTCAAGTCACATGGCATGCAAGCCCATCATTTAATTCTATGTGAACTCCTCAATTGGGCTAGATTGCTCAATTCAGCCTTTTAAGCTCTTTCGGACCAAATTGAGTAGTTGAACTCGGATTCCTTCAATTCCAGCTACATGGGCTTGTATTGGCCTTCCATTGGACGTGGGAGAGGTGGAGGAGGGCTTAGGTGTCCACATAGGTCCCCCTCTCTCTTGGCTTGGCCGCATGGGCCTCCCCCTCCTTGTCTTGGCTGTCGCATGGGCTCCCTTGGGTTTGCTTCCTCCTTGCTGGTCGCATGGAGGACCTTGACATCCTCTTGTGCTCTCATTTTCTTCTCTCTAGGACCGACCTTTCTCTCCTCTCTCTGGTCCGTACTATTTCTAGGTCGTCCAACGTACCTACATTCACACAAGCAAATTCGTAGTCGTATTCTTTCAAGCAAATTATAATTATGAATATTAAGTTTAGCTTTAACCTTGTGATACTATTTAGAATCCCGATGTGTAGGTATGTATGTTATTGAGATAGAGCAATCCTCATCAAGGACTGTAGGGGTTTAGATTTCTTGCAAGTGGCAATGGCGTCTCAAAGCTGTAGGGGTTTGCTCTCGCCACTGCGGCGACCCCTGTGCCCCACTGGCTTTAGGTGAAGATCCGAGACTTGTGGTGAAAGTTACTCATTTTAATATATTAGTTAATGAAAACCCACTTAATTTAATCATTTATTTGTGATATTTTTTACATTATTAGCTCACTATATTTAGCAGTTTCGATATTAACCTTTTTTAAGATGAAGTTTTGATATTACCTAGACTTAGCAAAAAAAAGGCATGAGCTAGGTTGGGATATCAAGCCTACTAACCAACCAAGACGGGCTAAACGTGATCTTAAGCTGGGTTAGCTAAACATATTGACTTGCAGTTCGTAGCCTAGCAGCCATAGCTTGGATTAGACCTATTCATTTGCCGAGCTTGAAAATGCCCGAACTTGAAAGGCTAGGCCTGAGCCCAGCCTGGCCTGACAAACAAGGCCCGGAGCCTAAGGAAAACCCGAAAATCCCATATTTTTAGACTAGATATTACTTTTAAAACTATTTCCTAGAATAAATTATTATTATTCAATTTATTTTTCGGAATAAAATATTTTTAATTAATTAATTATTCATGTTGGGCTTTTTTGGGCTTTGGGTTGGGCTTACGGGGCCAAAAATCAGGGCTGGATCTCGAAATTGAAAAAATCGTCCTTGGTCGGGTTGGGCCAACTGGGCCAGTATGCCCATGAATAGGCATAGCTCGAATCTAGGTCGACCCTGTACCCTAGTGGGCCAGCCCAGGTGCAGTCCAAATGCAACTGGACTCTGCGTTAGCCCGGCCCGAATTCAGCCTATCCCCAATCCCCAATGTGCTTAGGTCTAATGCTCTTTTATTTTCTTTGCATCACTTAACAAATATGTTGCAGGGGTACTATGCTGGCAATCCAAAGACTGATGACACGTTTGACACGGCCGGTAAAATCCAATTTTTTCATGGCATGGGACTTATATCAGACGAACTTTACGAGGTGATCCGTCGTGTCACTTTGTATAGTTATATGTAGCGCTTTCGAATTGTGAAGTTCGTTCTGAAAAGTAGACCACCGCATACCTGACTATGGTACCATGATAATCTCGCGTGAAATTTTTATGAGTTGCATACATATTCAGAATGCAAAGAAATTCTACCCGCAGCTTGCCAAGGAGAACTGCAGAGGGAATTACAGTGATCCGCCCAATGTGTCATGTGCAGAGTCCATCCGTGCTATAGACGACGTAAGTTCCCTCTCCTAGGTACTGTCCATGAAATAACTAATTAAGTTTATAACATGATCAAGTACAGTTCAAACTAGGAATTGCACAATTCTCAACTCTCAAGGGCATGTAGCCTGAAACAGGGAGTACATGCGCTTGAGAATTGTCCTGCCAGTCAGTGCAAGGCAGAAGATGCAGCAACGTTCGTTGAGGCTACTGTCTGTATACAATATAATGCCTCCTTGGAACTCCATAATTTTTCCCGATTACTACCAGAATTGAGTTGTTTCTTGTGAAATTCCTGCAAAATTCCTGTGTTCCAAATGCAGCCTAAATCTCTGGGTGCGTGACATGATTTACTAATCGATTAGCAATGACACCAAGCAGTGCACAAAGGACCTGGACTGGCCAAACGTCCTGGAGCCCTCATGCGACGCGATGTGGAGCCCCAGGATTCAGAAAACGGCAGCGGGAGATGGGATGGGCCGGCTCATGGTGGAGTACTCCGCTGACGACGATCGTCTGCTTCCCTTCGGTCCCTTCAAGTGCAGAGTTGAGTGACAAAATAAATCAAGACATCACATTCCCATGCATTCCATTGGTCTCCCTTCCCCACCCCCCTGCCTACACACTAGCTAACTAGCTTGCTCACAGAACTAACGTTGGTTAATCTGGTCGCAGCGAGATACCTACATGCTATGTCACATATGGGCAAACGATGAAACAGTGAGGGAGAGCCTTGGCGTCCGCAAGGTACGTACGAGTTGTACTTCTACACTTCTGCTGCAACTACTACTGTACCTTGGCGTTTGCAAGGTGCATGAGCATTGTGACGCTTTCTGAAACAAGGGAGCGTTGTCACGCTGCAGGGAACAACGGGGGCATGGATAAGATGCGACCACAGCATACCATACACTAAAGACATCACAAGTACAGTAGAGCATCATTTGATGCTACGCAGAAAAGGGTATCCAGCGCTGATATACAGGTAATTAGTCCACGAAAAACAAGGATCTGCTGCACAGTCGCTCGATCCCAATGACTGCTACACTTGCTTTGGACTTTGTCTGATTGGAAAATTGAAAGGCTCTAGCAAGATGTTCTTCTCCTGAAATCCTCATTTCTCATGCTATTTCCACATTCATCGATCTTTTGCCGTTGATTTTCCAATCAGACTACAGCCTGAGCGACTACGGTGGATCCAGATTGCTCCTGCTGTTGACAATCTAATCTAATCCAAATTGATGATGCAGCGGCGATCACGATAGTGGCTTTTCCTTTGTCGGCACACAAGCATGGATCAGATCTCTTAACCTGTCTATCACTGATGACTGGAGACCGTGGTATGTTGATGGCCAAGTTGCAGGGTAAGCTGCTATATGCTTGTTGAAAGTTTCTTCTTCGACTATTAATTCCACTCGATTGCTATATATTTTCTCCAAAGTTTGTGCCATTGGAATATTCTGAAAACTCTTTGAAATTTGTTTCAAAGTGTTGTGACAAACTTTTCAGTCAGATTTTTATACAAACATGACACCTTCAACTGAATTATATAACCATTTTTTTACCTAATTGTCACTTCTTCAACTGGTGAACATACGCAGGTTAGCATTGCCTATATCTTATATTGCTTTAATTAATTTGTTTTCCAGATATACAAGAAGTTACTCGAGTAACTTCACATATGCAACTGTGAAGGTACGCGCTTCAGATTTATATGTTTCCTCTTTCATTACATAATTAAACCAGGATACACTATACTGTGCAAGTTAATTAGTGGGTGATTACAACTCATAAGCTTAATCTAATTTTGCGCTTATATATGTGTACAACCATGTAGGGTGCTGGGCATACTACTCCAGAGTACAAGCCCAAGGAGTCCCTCGCGATGTTTACAAGATGGATTTCGGGTGAACCTCTATGAAAGATGATTTTCAATCTGATGAATGGTATCCGACGAGTGTGCGTCATTATTGTACCATCCAAAATAAGGTAATATGTTTGTTCTACTTGACCGATGGGTAAACAAGGTTCTAGCACATTAATGGTTTGCTTGGAAATACGCGACTTTTTACATGGTCCGTCTCAAATCTTGACAATGTCAACTTTCGGGATCTGGATCCTCTTCTGGATCATTCAATGGTCTGTGAGGTGAACGGTACCTAGTATTAATGTTGCAAAGGATCACTGTATGAACAGTGATATGCGAGAGGGTGAACAGTACCCGGTAGCAATTTTACAGAAACAATAAAATATTTACTGTAACAAAAATTATAGCAAAAATGCTGTAGCGATTGATCTAGACATTTGATTTCTGACCGGACAGTGAAGATCGGCTTCTAATGCCGAGTACTGTACATCCTCTGTGTTGAGACCTTCGATGCAGAGATTCCAAATCCCAACTTTTGAATGTAACGCCGATGCCAGCAATCCCTCCGGCGCGAGCATCGCCTGCCCCGTGACATTCTTCCGCTGCGGAATGCCGTCGATCTTGGCGCGGTCCTCGCCGCTCAGCTCCCAGCCGAAGACCCCCGATGTCCACGACGAGCCTCTCCTTCCTGCAGCTCTTGAACGATGCTCGCGCCTTGCTCGTGCACCCACCTGAGCGAAACCTACGCAGCAGAGAACATGCACGGAGCAAATTTTGATTACAGGGACGCCGAGGCGAAGCTACTCAATTGATATGTTTCAGTTTGTGACAGATTATTCTGGTACCTGTGCAATTGTCTTCTGTTTGGCAATTGCGATTTCTTGGAGTTCGCTGCAGTGCACGACAAGGTTGCCCTTTGTTATAGCACCTTGGCCTCCCAGAGGATAGTAGGCAGCAACATGCATGCCCTTCTCTGCGCAGTACTCCCTGAGCTTCTTCTACTGCCAAACTGGCTCATCTCCACCTACACAGAATCGCACGGGCAGTACAGGTTTCTCCGAAGGGGAAATTGGTCCACTAACATTGTATTCGGTCGTATTTAGAGAAATAACATCGCTTTGGCAACAAATAGTAAAATGACACCACGAACAATAGGAAATCTTGAAAATAACACTGCCGTCATATTTTCTGCCCGTAAGGATATATGATTCGAGAAAATACAATTTTAATTCCTGTTTTACCCCTCTTCTCTCCTCGTCCTTGTTCCCTCTCCAGCTTGACAACATATGACATGTGGGGACAACTTGTCATTGAGAGAGAGAAAGAGAGGGGGGACAAAGAGAAACGGGAAATTGGCTACAGGGCACTGCACATTCGCGTCATTTGCTAAGAGATATCCAAAAAACGTGTTGTAGCCAGAAGACATCGCAAAAACGTGTAATTTTGCCGTAGGACATTGAGGGCACTATTTTATTATTTTCGGACTGAAGTGGAGAGAGAAAGACAGTGAAAAGTTCATTTTACCCTCATCTTCTTCCTTTTGCAAATCGACTACAATGCTTCTTCCCCAATCTCCTTCTTCCTCATCACTTCTTCGATGGCGCCACTCCTGGCTCACCTCCCCCATGGCGCTTCACCCGGCTCGGTCCAGCCGCCAGTCGCCACCTCTTCGACGCGCCCCGATGGCTCCTCCCCTGTGCCGCTCTTCTCTCCCTCTGGCCGCCGCGCTCCTCCTCTCGGCCTCAGCTCTTGGGCGGCAGCATTCACGTCCCCTACGATGA
Organism: Phyllostachys edulis; assembly: GCA_036346405.1. Taxonomy (NCBI): domain Eukaryota; kingdom Viridiplantae; phylum Streptophyta; class Magnoliopsida; order Poales; family Poaceae; genus Phyllostachys; species Phyllostachys edulis. The sequence continues at coordinate 36,574,153 of CM070551.1, forward strand.
GTGCGAGGCGGCCTGACCGCGTCATTGAGGTGATGGAGCGCGAGACCCTCGCTCAGTAGGGCAACGTAGTGCCAGCTCAGGGCGGCGTAGGTGCCGGCGAGGTGCTTCTTGACGTGTGTCGGCGTTTGGCACTCGGAACCGACGTAGGCGGCAAGAGCGTCGACGCAGTAGGCGCAGCAGAGCAGGGTGGCGCCGATCTTCTAGTACTGGCCGTAAGGGTGCTGGAAGCCGAACTTGCCGTGGCCGGGCTCCCACCTCGCTAGGTTGGTTACCGAAATAGGCGACTAGAGGGAGGTGAATAGGAGCTCAAAATCTTTTTCACAAAGAATGGATTCAACTTGAAAATCACTCCAATAACTATGAGAGCTATGAAGATCAAACATTAAGCACAGAGGAAGTCTTGTATTGAATCCACTCCTAAACCCCAAAGCATAAGATCAAAAGCTCAAATCACGAGTGGCGGTTTGACCGATTTGTATCTGGATCGACTGAGCCTTGAGCGGTCTGACCGGTACCACGGGCGGTCTGACCAGTGGCTTGACCGGTTTGACCGGTAGACTTGGCGATCTGACCGCTGGAGTCCAGAACAGCCCAAACAGCACAAACAGCCTGAAAACCGAAACACAAATCGGTCTAACTTTTGATCTACAGGGGTAAACTCCGTGAAACTTGATATACACCTTCTCTAAGATATTAGGAATCTATTCCAATCAAGTATCGCATAGATCCATGCCAAAGTTCCTATCTTTTTCAGATTGAATGGAGGGTGCTCCAAAAATGGGTCAAATACGAAAATGGTGATTGAGATGATTTCGTGGGAGGAATCAATCCAAGATGGCTAAGGATAGTCTCCCATATGTCTTAGCACTCTCAATCACAGGAAGAATCAAACCAAAAGCTCTCAAGAGCAAAACCCCCGAAAATCACCCTTTCTTCACCAAAACCGGGCAAAACCAAAACTTAGATCCAAAAGCTTGCTCGCGGGTGGATGATTATCAAGATGGCCTTATATCATACCCCCACACATCCCAGCAAGCAAGATCAAGAGGAAAAACCAAGTAAAAACTCTCGGATCAAGAAAAGCCCCAAAAACATCAAATAGAGAGGATGAACACAAGAACGAAATAGGGACTCATCTTGTGAAATCTGGTTGGATTAATTTGGATAGGTGGATGATTGTTTGTTTACAGCCACTCCTACAAGGAGGACAAAGCTCTCTCCAAGAGCACTCACTCTCAATCCCTCTCTAGAACCCTAGCTCTCCTCCTTTCATCCCAAACCCTAAAACACAAAATAGGGTTATCTAAATGGCCAAGGATGCTAAGTGCAACCAGCACTTAGCCCTTATATAGTGGAGGCTATATCCTAGCGAATATTCCATTAGGGCACCCATTAGACCCCACACACAAATGGGTTAACACACGCATGCATCTCAAAGCGCCGTCTTCATTATCGATTGACCTAAACCGCTTCACCATGCGCCGACCCGCGCCGCGGTTTAGCCAAAAGGTCACCAAGGCGGTATTTGATGAAATTACCAAAATACCCCTTCTCGATCCTTCTCTAAAAGACCGAGTCCACAGATCGTGAAGCAATCCCATGCTTCGCCACGTGTAGGTTGATCAACGGCTCCATGTCGGCAAGTCTCTCCCGTCTGGATCCCACCGGCACCATAGCACTTGCACCGACCTCCGCGCCACTTGAATCAACCAGTTGCACCGAACTGCCCGTTCGGTCATCCATGTCCATTCTGTGCCCCGCTTGAGTCCTCTGACCTCACCCCGCATCCTTGATCGTTCTGGACCTCATCTCTCCAAGCTTAGTCCCGATCCACCTCGCCGCTGACCGTCATAGACCTGCAAGCCACCTACACAACAATAAACTAATAAACCGTTTCCGGAAACAAGTTCTTCACAACTTGACCCACGTTAGTCAAAACATGCATCATGCAACACATATACACTGATAAACATGAACTTGACCTAACAAACGCATATCGCCGCCACGCGGGCCGGCGAAATAAGCCAACACCGGTCAGACCGCCACCATGGCTGGTCTGACCACTCCCAAACCAGTCTGACCGCCAACCAAAGGCCGGTCTGACCGTCAGTCCAGGACTTAGCCAAATTTCCTCCCTAGAAATCCGAAACTCTCTGGAATTTTCAATCAAATGGAACTTTTGCCTGGAGGCTCTAAAAATTATGGGACCAAGTGCAGAAGAACCCTCTCACTGCCTACACCCTCTATTTTTGGCCCAGCTCCAAAATCCAAAGTCATTAAAGTGGCCGGTCAGACCGCTCAGGCAAAGCCGGTCAGACCGCTCCACTAGCCGGTCTGACCGCCACCCTGACTGGTCTGATCGCCAGCCACCATTCCAGAAAAACCACACAAGGCATGGCCGGTCTGACCGCCAGCCACCATTCCAGAAAAACCACACAAGGCATGGCCAGTCTCACCGCCACCATGGCCGGTTAGACCGCCAGAGGCCTGACAGAACTGGAGCAACGCCGAAAACGGGTGATTCCACAAACCCTCAACGCCATTGCCAATTGTCTCATCATCCTAAGATCGTAAGCATATCCCCATGATATCCATAATGCGAAAGAGCTCGTGACGAAGTGCATACATTGTCAATTTCATAGTCAACAAGTACATCAGCCGGCACAAGCTTTGCAAACCATACCTCTTTCTTGGCCTTTTGCAACCTGAGGACTAGACATTCTGGGACCTTTCACAAGAGCACCCGGGGGTTTCGAATTTCTTTTCGTCATGAATGACACATTTACAAAATGGATAGAAGCCGAGCCAGTTGTTAAAACAACAACTGAAGCCGTTAAGAGGTTCCTAAAAAAACATGATCACACGATTTGGCACACCCAGTCGTATTATCACAGACAACTGTACCCAATTCTCTAGCGAAAATTTTCAGGAATTCTGCGAGGATCTCGGTATCAAGATACATTTCACTTCTATCGCTCATCTACAGAGCAATGGAGCAGTTGGGAAGGCCAATGGTATCATAATGCAAGGAGTGAAACGCCGAGTGTTTGACCAGTTAATCAAACGGTCAGGAGCTCGGGTTCAAGAACTTCCTTCTGTATTATGGGTCGTTCAAACCACGACCAGTCGTGCGACCGGTGAAACTCCATTTTTTTCTAGATTACGGTGCTGAAGCCATGCTTCCTCTAGAACTAAAAATCGGCTCTGCTCGAACTGATTGTTTCAATGAGAACGATCAGATTAAACGAAGACTCGACGGCATCAATTTCCTTGAAGAACGACGAAACCAAGCCCTCATACGATCGGCAGTTTACTAACAAGCCATGCGAAGGTACCACAGTCGTAAGGTGCAACCTTGCAGCCTAGCTGTAGGTGATCTGGTTCTATGACGAATTCAGAATTAGGCTAATCGCAATAAACTTTCTCCCAAATGGGAAAGTCCATACACTGTGGTCGAAGCCACTTGACCTGGTTCGGTACGACTAGCTATGTCAGACGGGCGTGTTTTTTCCAACTCTTGGAATATTGAGCAATTGCGTAAGTTCTTTCTATAATTGTATTTTCCCATTATTTCAATTTATTAATAAAGATGCATTTCCTTTGCTCTCTGACGAATGATGTTGTCTATATGTCTGTCTTATCATCTGGTTTGCATACTATTGTTGTCTAATTGGTCGGAGAAGACCAAATTCTCTCCGATATTTTTTTAAGGATCTCTATTACTCTATGGCTACGGCATACAAGTCAAATGCCGTAAGGGTCCTAGTCGTGACCATTCAGACAATGTTTCTCACGCGCAACCAACACTCTTTTCTTAAAGAAATATACGAGTAACAGGAGCATTACACAGGCAACCACATATAGTACTTTACATTCTTTAGATTTCGGGGACTACATTTCTTACATTTAACATTCTGTTCTACTCTTGTTTTGGCTACTGGTCGGGACACGGAAAACCTCCTAGTCGAAGTCTCTTCTTCTCCACACATGGTCCTGCCCCTGGAAGGAGCTTCTTAGTGACAGTCCATTTCTTACGATCCTGGCTGCCAGTCGGAACTTGGGCAAGAGCACGTCTCACGAAGTGTGTCTCTTAGTCTTTGATTCTCAGCTACCCTTACGACCAGTTATGGATAAGATGTATAAACAAGTTCACTTGTTGTTTTTTGCATAGATTTTTGCATATTTCCTTATCATCAATATCAGTCTTATACATCTTCCAACCACAAAAGGTACTACACAGTATTTCAATTATGGAAAAGCTCTAAAACTAGTCAAAGTTGAAAAGCTCTAAAACTAGTCAAAGTCGTACGCTGGTTCCGACCACATTGATTTACTAGTGATACTTAGATCATTTTTTATATAACATAATCATCATATACTCTATACCGTAGTCGTAGCTATTACTCATTTTCTTGGTCTACTGCTTTTTCAGTGAAGTTCTTCTACTAACACAAGCAGTCGGGGGCTAGGGAATATATGAGTGTTCGACGAATTTAGGAAGACAAAACAAAGACTTCATTGATGATAAAATGTAAGTTTTATTTACAACTGTTAAAATATTACAATCTTTTACTTCTCGGAGTCACCAGACTGGTCGTTGTGCGTTGTAGGCCAGACCTTCATTTCCTCCGCAACCTTGTGTCCGAGTGGTGCCATTTCCTCAAATACTTTGCTTGCTTCCTCTCCCAAGCAGTTGAAGTCTTCCTCAACAGTTTGGAGATTTACGGAGGGGTCGAAGACTTTCAGTTTTGCCAAAGCAAAACTAACTCCATTCTTGACAGCTTCAAACATGGTCTGCATATGGTTCTCCCGAGTTGCCTTGAGGGCACTCCTGAGATCTTCAAGCTGTTGGCCAAGGTAGTTGATCTTCTCTATGGGATCTCCTAAATTAGTTAGTTGCATTCTCGATCCCATATCGAAGGGCATCTTGTTGAAAGCTTTGACCTTCTCTTCAAGATTTTGCCCAAAGGCTGCCTCATTACCGCGCTTGAACTCAAAATATTTTTCTGTTCTCTTTGATACTTGAGTTTGCTCTGTACGAGTAAGCCAAAAGATAAGTACATATGACTAGAAAAAGGAAGCAGACTGGTCGAGTTTACGACCAGTTACCTTCGCACTTCTTCTCAATAGTCTCAAGGACCTCCTTATGCCTGGTCATCAGGTATTCGATCGACCGGTCCTTGTTTTAACATTCCTCTTTAAGATTAGCAATTATGGCTTCCTTAGCCATAGCTTCTTTTTTAAGTTTCTCCGAATATATCGAATACGATAAAGGGAGAAATTGGTTAACAGAAAAAGAGCCAAATGGTAAAGAAGAAAAGGAGAGGACACTAAAAGGTACTTACTTTCTAATTTGGAGTTCTTTTTCTCTAAGAGCTTTATTTGCTGGGTTAGTCCTCCGAGCACAGCAAAGTTCTCCACCATATGCTGCAAAAATAGCAAGCTCCTTTAAGTGCTTTCTAAAGGAAAAACTATTGAAAGTGGTCGTGGAAGCTTACCTGAATTGCCATGTTGTTATATTTGGCAAAAATAGAGTCGATACTCATCACTGCTTGACGGTCCAAAATTCTTCCCCAAGCTTCATTAAGATCTTCATCTTTGAAGATCCGGAGGTGGTGAGGAAAGACGACTCGAAGAGGAGAATTCCTAGCAGGGGTCGTAACCTGCTGAGATTCCTCAAGAACCACCACCTCTGCAGGTGGGGTTGGAGCCACAATGGGTTCCTGAGCAGGCACTAGTGTTGCCACCTACTCGGGTGCTGACTCGACCTCTTCCTCAGGAGCTTTCTTCCTAGGGGTGCTCTGGTCGTCATCGATCGGAATGCCAGAGGATCTACAACGAAAAGAAGAAAAGAAGCTCGAGACTCTAAAAAAACCAGAGGTAAGTACTTACATAAGTCCTTTTATGTATTCGTACCTGGTCGTTTCTTGATCTTTAATTTGAAGCGCGCTAAAGCAAAATCAGTCGTGCTCGCCTTTCTTTTCTTCTGTTCGACCAACTTCACCGGTCCTGAACCGGTAGGGCTGGTCAGACCCCTCACGTCCTCCAACTAGAGGTCAGAAGAAATATTCTCGACCAGTTGATCGAGAATAAGATCCCTGACCATCTAGTCGGAGGGTGTAGATTCATCAACCTCCAAAACAGTTGTTTCAGTAGCAACTGGCGGGTCCTGAGCGACCACATTGGGGTTCACGACAACCATCTAGTTAACAATCAAAGTTAATTAGGTGATGAAAATCCTTCATCAAGAGTATATATTTCTGTTTGGTTACCTAACTCTATAAGACCACCATCTTGGATGGTCATAGGAGTGGTCAGAGCGTCAGTCGGTTCACAACTTTCAGTGGCCTCGTTGATCCTCAATCCGACTGACTGCACATCAGAGAGGGTTTACAGTAAAACTGATCGGAAAAAACATAAGTGATGAAAGGTGGTTGATATTTTTACCCTAAGTCTCTCAGCCCTCTCTTCTGCAGAAACAATCGCTAAGATCTGAGAGAAATTAGCCTTCTCACCAGGCTCTCCAGCGTAGATTATTTTGATCCGGCTTCTGATCTCATCAGGAGACAGAGCTGTAAAGATAAACAAGAGACTTTAGGATCACAGAAATAAACAACCAATGTAAGCAAGCTAATCGGAATCTATTGGGACTTACCCTCCTTGGAATCTTTGGTCGTGTCGTCACGACCAATGTACCAGAGCATTGAATGTGCTTGGGACTTCAAGGGGCTGATCTGGCGCATGGAAAAAAATCTCTTACTATGTTCCAGGAGTTTAAACCCCTAACACTAAGGAGTTGGATGGCTTCAACCCATCTCCCCACTTTTCCTTCCTTCTCCACGAAGGAACACCATTCTGGATTCTCGGTCGCCTTCTTACCAGTATAGTAAATGCTGTCTTTTTTAGTGACCGTCATGTAGAACCAGCTCTTCTTCCATGACGACCACGAAGAATTTGAGTACATGCGAATGTACTCATCGGCCTTTCCATCATGGAGGCGCAAAGTGCACTCTCCAGGCGTCCTGATCGTCTTCCTTGACTTCGCCATCCTGTGCAGTACTTGAAGAGATCTAGATCTGCGGTAATCCCCAAGTACGCTTCACAGAGATAGACGGAGATGCTGAGGTTGGCGATGGCATTGGGGGCAAGATTCACCAGTTCAACTCCGTAATGCTCCAAAACCTTGGGAAGAAAGTGAAGGGATACGGGTAAGCTACGCTAGCTAACAATTCAAAAATTCTACCACGTAAACTAGGAAGCCATACAAGTAGAAGATCACAGATCGTTACCACTAGACGCGCAGTGCAGCGGAAGAAGACTTGGAGAAGCTTGATCCAACGTAGTGCGCGTCGATGAAGTCGATCATCCAGTGTCCTTGCGAGTCGATCGTCTCCTCCAGCAACCTTTGCACGTCACGAGTTGCGGATCATCCTAGTGCTGATGCTTCGCAACAGCACCTCCAAGGTATCCACACATACGGGGCTGGGACACCACGCACTGGAGTGCTAGCGCCTGTAGCGTGGTTGAAGAAGGCGTGGCTATTAGGGTTTTGGGAGTTCTTCAAAAGATCATATTTTTTCCCCACACCACTGCCCCTCTATATATAGGCATCCATGATGGGTCTCAAACTTGAGGCCCATTAGGAACTCGTGGCCTATAAGAATTCGGATCACCATCCAAATCAAATCCTAGCCCTTTAAGTGTGCGACCCTATAGGTACATGTGTAATCGGTTGTGACTCGAAAACTCTTTTCCGACCACGAGTCGTTAGCGGTACCAAGCAGCACATAACGATTCCCAAACACACATAGAATATATCGGACGAACCTTAATGCAATATGATCTACGACCAGGTCCATATCACTAACGACCAGCTCATATCTCTATACGACCAGTTCATATTTGGTCTCAACCAATTCGTAACTCCTTACGACCAGGTTTCGACCACTTAGTGACCATGTTTGACCAGCCTACGACCAGCTCGTATCTCCATACGACTAGTCCGTATCTGATCGAACTAATATACCTTCTCGTGTATTCTCCCTTTGCCTCATGATATCTGGTTGAACTTCAGGTGAGATGTTGTGTCATCCATGGACTGTTCAATACTTTCTCGATCGAATGTCGAATAACTTCACGTGGTCGACCACTAGTGGCATGGCCATGCACTTACTTTATCCGACCACAATGAGGGGCCCAGAGACATCTCTCCTGTTATGTTAGGAGGGGAAAATTCCATATCCGACCAGTCACATTCCTCTGTATATTTCATAGCATACCCGAAAGCTACTTTTATAACGACCCAGTTACAAGCAGCGTTTGGCAATCCCTAAGAGTGCTATTACACATGTAGGAAACCATGCTGATCTCAGGTTTAAGGATTATACATCATCATTACTTGAGACCAACTAAAGACACATAGAATCATAACAATCTCAATAGTGTCTCAAGGTGGGTCTTATCCAACACCATGTTCTCTAACATGTGTCCATATTATTGGTTTGATATCTCCATATACATGACCTGTGAAACATAGTCATCAACCAATACATATGCTAGTCTATTCATTTGTGTCCTCATATGTTTCCGACCAGAGAACGTTTAAGAATAATCATCGCAGAAATATAGAGTTTCACAATCAAGTCACATACGTGATAATAAATATTAATGATATTATTCTAGGAATAAGATAACATATTATCCAATGTTATAAACATAACGAAATATAATAATCTCTATGATTGCCTCTAGGGCATATTTCCAACAGAAAGGAGTGAACTCGCAACCTGAATCCGCATTCGATATATGCGAGGAAAACAGAAGTTTCCCCCATCTTCGTTGCTCGGAGAATTCTCTCCGGTTGCTGATATCCAAGAAATCAGATCCTTATCAGGAGGCAACCCGATCTTCTCCAAGCTCTCAAGCTTCTTCTCACTCAAATCAAAGACCGACCAGTTGGTGATAAGATCTGACATGGTTGAGTTTTGGATGAAGGAAGAAAGGAGGTTGTAGAAGGTTGTAGACAAAGGGAGGTCGGAGGTGATTGTTCTCTCAGGAGATGAAAAGGGAAAGCAAGAGGTGTAAAATCCTAAAGCCTTGCGCTAGAGGGGTTTTATAGTCGCAATTCTTTAACTGCATTGAGGAGTTACCTAGAGTATAACAGACACGAACCAAAGTTCAATGGACAGAAAAACTCTTTAGGTCTCAAGGCTGTTTCTCAACTTTAAAGTGAATACAGACCATCTCGTATATCACAGGATAAATGAGGATCTGCCCGATATGACTTCATCGGAAGAAAGTGTTCACACGATCAATTCATTTAAAGTTCGGGGGCTAGCTGACGAGGATTAAAATCTCTATGTATTACTTTAATACGTAATAAAAGACCATACGTCTTCATGGTCGTAACCCCTAAGACTAACGACCACTGCGGTCGTAAAGATTCCAGAGGTTACATAATGGGTACCTTGGTCAGATGAAGTCCTGTACCTAGTCCCCGACCAGATGACTGCTCGTAGAAACAATGAACTAGTATTCGGATCTAACTCCAAGTATATTCCTTACCGTGTGATGAGTGGAACACATGTCATATTTGCTCCATACAATGCAACATTTCATAGTCCTAAGACACTGACAGCAACCACCCTACGGTTATGTGTCTCACAGACACATAACCGCCGAACGGTTGGTACTTTATCAACCGCTGCCTCGCTCCGACTAGCCGCGGCACTTCCAACAGGCACCTCTTTAAGGAGCAACTACCACCTCTTCGACGGTTACTTAAAGATGGAGCGCGGAAGAAGTCCTTATCAGATTGAAGCACAGCAATCAGCATTAGATTCATGATTCAAGTCTGATTCTGCAATATAGCAAGCATTACGCTTAGTGTAATTACGATTAGTTCATTGCCTCGTCGAGAGCATCCCTTGTAATAGCCAGTTCATAGCAATAAAAGAGCAGTCACATTCTCTCCCAAGAACTCTTTACCATTTTCCTCTGTTTATTTCGTAAGATTGGCGACTTGATCGTCGACAGGATGCAGCTTCAAAATTTATAGGATTTTTCTAAATTATTTGGTAATATCTTGTAGTGCTTATAGAAGCTGGAATTTGTTAACTGCGTGGATAAACCCCTTATATGTTAATTGCACCCGAGTTGTTGTTACCGAGTGTAGTATTCGCACAACCGATTATTTTCGAAAAAGAGAATGAAATATTAGGTAGAGAACAACTATGTAATTTAATTCAAAAGATGACATTTCAACTGTGAATTACATGGCGTCAAGGGTTTGGTTACATGCATTTGTATGTCCCGCTACTCTTATGGTCGAAACAATAGCATACACGAACCATCAACCCGATCTACACGTAGGATACATGCGCACCTTTTGGAATTGGAAAAACGAGGGCCCATCAGTGCCTTGCCCTTGCCTGCTATAGACCTACTAGCGCGACCAGTCCCGAAGGTAGCTCTATACTGGGCTTCCATTAACTCCTTGGGTGTAACTACCTGCTTAGCAGGTTCAACGGGAGCTCGGCCAGTCCCAGATGAGACCATGGGTGCCTTCCCCTTGTCCGCCGCGCGCTAGAACCGGTCATCATCAGCGTGTTGTTCGGGGGTCTTCCACTACCACCTTGGTTTCTTTGGCTCCATCAGTGCATTGTACTCCCCGCTCTCAGGCACGCAAGTTTTCAAGTGGTGGAATACCTCAGGTGGCAGAGCGTAGTTGAGCATATATTTCTGCTCGATGAATGCTCTATAGTACTTGTCCGAGCAGTCAATCCATTGGAAGAAAAAGCAACGCTCCTCCGGCAGTCATTATGCACATATGAAGTTAGCGATATGTGAAATGCAACGTACAATGTGAAAAGTCAATGTCTGTATGAGATTCTCTTACACGGATATCGGAGCACATGTAGTAGGCTTGGGCGGCAGTCGCGGGGTGTGTGGACTGAATGATACACGCCGAGTTACTGCAGTCGTATTGCGGGCATGGAAACTCGAGTGGTACAGGCGCATCCTTCACCGTACGATCGGGGTAGTTTGTCGCTTTCCCGGCAAGCCACTTCTGCTTCCGCATCATCTCCGCATAGCTTGACATCTCCAAGCCTGACGCACTGATCTCCTCTATCTCTCCTCTCGCTCCTATCTCTCTGTTGTGCTAAACTAGTTGGAGTGGAGTGTTGGCTGTGGTGGTGGAGTGTACCCCACTTTTATAAGTGGGTAGGGTGTATGCTAGACCCTAAATTTGTAATTTGGAATCTTCTGTGTTCACGGCACCAGTCTCTGGATTAGTAGCCAGTGCTCACAGTTACAACATTAGATATCAAACACATATCACGAAAATATAAAACTATTGCATAATAATAATTAAGCATAAATATACCTTACGGCTTTTGACTTACAGAATGGCCGAACATGCCAAATACCTTTCAAAGAACAGCAGCGGAAGCAGAATAAAAATATACCACGTGGAAACCTCACGATATACCCACAGGCAATCGACTGGGGTCCGCGACCTAGTTCTTGGCCTTCTTGATCTCCAGTCTTGACGAAATGCTCACAAGTGCCCACATAGCCTTCTTCAATGCTCATAAGTGCCCACATAGCCTTCTTCTTTTATGCTTACTGAATAATAATATATTGAGCGAGTATGAGTACACAACTGTACTCGCGAGCCAACACACATAATGTAGTTATATAATATGCAAGGTTGATCAAAGGAATGGCTTGTGGTTCTTTTGTTTGCATAAAGCTACTTATTGAAATAGATTATGTAGTAGCAAATCCTGAGACCTAGCATTTTTAACTAACACAAGTTTTAACAAGTTGAGTTTTGTTGTAAAATACTAGTGGAGGCTCCAACCTCCTATATCACTGGGTGGCTCCATCCACCCAATGCTCATATTCTTTTTCAGGTCACATCCTGTACTAATCACTAGTTCTCAACCAGGCCATCTCAAATCTCTGGGCTCCCACCCATCTCAAATCTCTAGGCTCCAACCCATCTTTTATTTCCTTCCCATAAATTGTTTTATAAAAATGAAAGCTACTTCAAGAAAGTTCTCGACACCGCCCATGAGGGGCACGGCTATCCAGATAGTTTGCTCACTCTACAGAGTTCGTACACTTTACCCACAAGAGATAATCAACTTATAATGTCTGTCTTGATACACTTTTATATGTGTGCGACTAAGATAATTGTCACAATGCCCCACCTCAACGCAACCTCACTCTCTAGGTATCACCTCCTTAGGCCACGCCCCCGGGAGGTCTCCTACTAGCGCCGTGTGATTCATTGGCTCCCTTACTCTTAATCTACACCACACACCCACCAATGGTGAAGTTGCGAGGAGGTGAACAAATTAGTTGGCTAGGTCATACTCATTATAGACCTGTGGTTGCACTGTTCTTACACGAGAGGTCATCCCATGATTCGGATCCTTAATTGACTTAGGTGGTACTTCCACATACCTACTCTGTCATGCTCTTCCCAGCACCCACCATGCTTTCCAGCTGCCTAAGTCGAAATCTATTTTTGATTTTTTTTTTGTTTTAAAATACTTTGCTAGTTCAACATACCAGCCAGGCTCCAACCTTGACTGCCCAAATCCAGTTTCAAGTTTTTAAATGATGTCGAGGCAAATCATTGCCCCAATATCAATGTATCTAAGTAAGGCTAAGTATGACTCTTAGATACGAACTTAGTAACTAGTATGTATACCATTAGTTCTAGAGTGAAAAAGGATAATGTCCAAGTTCAAGGATGGGAAAGTTATACTCAATTATCATTAAGATATTAACTATGAGCTAGATCGACATATTTGTATAAATCATAGCAATGCAATTTGATAATTTAAAATAATATAATTGCATTTCAAAAATAGGTGCAACATGATCAAAGTGTTGACTCGTCTTGCTCAATGTTTTGATAAGCACTTTGCTCGATGTTCTAATAATCTTGGTCTCGACCTCGTTCTTGTTGGGACTGCTGCCTCATCATGGCTTCATATTCTAACTACGAAAGTACGATTGAACTCGAGAACATCTAAAAACAACCATATGAAATCCAATAAATCTAAAGCACTTGAAACAGAAGAAAACACTTCAAATGAAAGTCAATAAACCCAAGAGTGTTTGAAGCAGGATATGCTTCAAACGAAACTAAACAAATCTAATGGGATCTTAAAAGAAGGAAGTACTCCAGATGAAACTAATTATACTTAGTGGAATTGATGAAGGAAATACTTTAGACCAAAGTAGATAAATCCAAACTCTACTCGTTTGGTCTAGTGGTGGGGTTTTTGGTTGACAGCCAGACTTAGGGTTAGGTAACCGTTTGATCCGGAGTGAGGGCGAGAGGGATCGGACTCTCCGATAGTCCGCTGGTGCAGGGAGCTAGATTCCAATGGGAGGGAGAGAATATCCATAGGAATATTCCTCATCAGTTACCAAGATAGGAGAGATTGCCCAGTTAGATCGAACTCTCTGATCCACCCTCGAATTACGAATTGTCCTACTACTGGGAACGGATAGCGATAGATGACAGCTAGGGTCTATTCGATGTTGATTGATGGTGGAACTACTGTCATCCACTTGGAGACCTATCACCTCTATCCATACACAGCGCCTAGCTAATCTAATGATTTCCTTTTGTTATTACTTCCTATTTATCGAGGAAGTTCCATGAAAGTCAAGTAAGAGCTATGCATAAGTGCGGGGTTCACTCTGGGTAGACATAAGTCTCACCGACACATGTGACCTAGTTCGCTTAATGATTTCTTTTATGATTTTCTATTTATGAAGAAAGTTCTATGAGCCTTAGCTAGAACTTCCAAGCATTGGCTAGACACTAGCCTTACATCTTTAGTGGTGTCTACAGGTTGGCTTTCATCTATGAGGTGATCCTTACTAAGTCTCATTACTTACGTGGTTTGGTATGCACTAAAGTAACCTATCATACTAGATTGATCCTTAGCTACAACATATGTTAATGACTACCTCTAGTTAAGCAGATAACTACCTTACAAGGTCTATGGCTCCTACCTACTAGCCTTCGCTTAGCGATAGACCCTATTGTCTTGATTACTATCACTAGCATGAAGCTAGATCATAGCCACTGCTAACCTTCACGACTATCTAATAGCACTATTATTACTCCCTCTGTTCTTAAATACATGATGTTTGACCAAACGTGCAGTCAAACTTATATAACTTTGACAATTACTTTTCATATGATTTTGTTAGTAAAAAGTTACAAAATTATTATATTATGAAAATATTTATCATGACAAATCTAATGATACTATTCACTCATAATCAATCTAAATAGTTTTTCATATATTATTAGTCAAAGTTAGATAAGTTTGACTGCATGCTTGGTCAAACGTCATGTATTTAAAAACGGAGGGAGTACTTATTAATGTATAGGTCTAGGTATCAGTGACGTATCATGACCCAAGTTAGGTTTCAACTAAAGTAATCATTTTACCTATCGACAACTTAGTAAGGGCTGGTAAGTCTATGTTTTTATAATGTATTACTTTATTACTACTCTACTAGTGGGTGTACATGCCATGAACGTATTGTCATTATTATCATTTATCATTGCATGTCAATGGCCTAGGGCCTATTGGTCATTGGATCATATGTGTATACATATGCCTAAACATGACTATGTCATCTTAGGTTCTAACTACTTGGGTTGATTACTTTAGTTTTATTCGCTAATGGTTTGTATGTACTTGTCGGTGTTTTAGAACCGAACTTACGTAAAGATTGTTTGATTCGGGGGGTCTCCTAGAATGGAATCACGCAGAGAGATTGACACGGGGATTTTTATACAGGTTCAGGCCTTCTCCGGAGAGAATAACAACCCTACTCCTGTGTGTGTATGGTATTGAGTGTATTATGAACAATCAGGGGAAAAACTAAGACTATTACAGATAGTGCTTGTATTCCTGATGGCCCGATCGCTCCTCCCTTTCTTTCTCTGATTGTCGCCTTTTTATAGTACGTGAAGGAGCGGCAGCATCTGTGGAGCAATACCATCACATCTCAGAACGGACGACGTTGGTAATAATCACCGTGTATTAACTCCTCCACGCCGCTCAACAAATGATATACCGTAGATAATGGAGTATTACGTACATTACTTCGCAGAGTAACAACAGATGATGACTGCTTGAATCCCTTAATCAATAAGGCCCGCTTGTCTCAGAGGTTTAATTGATCATAAGGTGGTCGAGGTGACCTAGTCGAGAAGAACCCACGATTATGAGATAGTCGTAGCAAGACTTACGATCGTGGGATAGTCGTAGCATAACTTACGACTATAGGGGTGATCGTAGAAGAACTTACGACCACCCATTAGGCTCTTCCTCATAATATTAAGGGTATACTCGGTGGTCCACATGACGCCATATTTACCTATAATAAGAATTATAGATAAAAGATAAAATGAGGATTATTATATCCTCGCCATCTAGCCCTCCACTTCAAGTGAAAGCAACTTACTTGGTAAAGGAGTTATAGATGGTCTTACGACCACGAGAGGATCAGAGAAAGATAGTCGAAGGAAAAACTCTTCGATATTATTGTATGTAACTTTGACCGTAAATATGCTTGGTCAAGAAGATTACCTACCACTATCAAGTAGTCGTAAAAGCATTCCTACGATCACGAGGTGGTCGAGTATAGTGATCTAAGAAATAACTTTCCGATTATCGCTTCCTTTGGTTGAAAAAATCTAACCAAGGAAGTAATTTCGCTGAGGTGTAAAAGCAAACCCGATTTTCTCGAATCGACACCTTTGGGGAATCTCAAACGACGCTCGTTAGTCTGCTCATTGAAGCGTTCCCGAGACGGTGGCGACCCTTGGGATGTCACGCCCGCTCAAAGTACGCGTTATAAATACCTACCAGGGTAAACCTAAGATCTTACTTTTCCCCAAATCATTCTAATCGCTCATCAAGTTCTTGTCTTCTCCGCCACCAACTCACCAAAAATCTCCTTTTAGAGAAAATGGTCGGAGAGTCTCCGAATGGGCCGAGCCTGAGATGGATATGGCGAAGATGGAAGCCCTTGTCAAAGCTGGGAAGATTCCTGAGAGCATTCTTGTGGAGTGGTTCCCGGCGAACAAGCAGCAATGGCCGTCGGGGGAGGATGGACAAATTCCCATCTTCCAAGCGTACTGTGAGTGTGGTCTATGATTGCTGCTCACCCCTTTCTTACACTTATACTCGAGCATTTTGGAGTGGAATTGGTGAACCTTGGTCCTAATTCCATCACAATGCTAAGCGTATTTGTATATCTGTGTGAGGCGTGACTGGAATTCCAAATGATCTTGAGCTTTTTCAAGATTTCTACTAATGGCTCGCCAACTGATAGCCGGAAGTTGTGGTCCAAGCTCCATGACGGAAGTCGAAGGAGTATATTCAGATGTTCACTTGGTCCTCATGGTCATGCTAGGAGGAAGAGGTGGTTTTACCGAAAGTCACCTCCAAGACATTTTACCTTCAAGGAAGGTCATTAAAAGAAAGCTTCCCGATTCGACTTCAGATGTCACGAATCACCCCTATATTCAAGCCATCAAGGATTTGAAAGCAGAGGGTTGATCGGATGGCATGTGGTGAAGGATTTCATCACACGTCGAATTAGTCCTTTGAAGAAACGAGTGCCTCCTATGTGGAGGTACTGGGCCAAAAGACCCACTGTGACTACGAGGAGGTAAGTAGTTTTTCGACTTAGCTCTCGGTTTGGTCTTCTTCAAAATTGTCTAATTTAATATCTTTATCTGTTTTATATACGATCTTTCACGCATGAGATTGACGCTCGAGTCAAACTTGTTTGTGAGAAGCCCCGCCACCTAGTGTGGCGGTTCTCAAATTCTTGCGGTTTTATCCGCAGAAGAAAAGGTTGAACGCCTAAAGGTAATCAAAATTGATTTCATCCTTAGGACTTCATAGTCATAGAAAGAACTTACGACTAGGTAGTGATCGTAGAAAATCTTACGATCGTGATATGTCGAGAAAAGCTACGACTAGGTACCGGTCGAGAAAAACTTACGACTAGCAATTGATTCTTCTTTCTTTTTACGTAAAGTAGGCATGGAAAATCGCCAGACGCACGAAGAAGTCGAACTGTAACCATTGGCGCAGGGCAACAAAGGAACAAGGGCTCATCTCCTCCGACAAAAAGGCGCCGACTTACAAGAGTCGCCGACAAGGAGGATCAAACTCAAGTTCCTTTATTTCGACGAGGTCCTCAAAGAAAATCTACAAAGACACACGCCGCAAGAATAGCCGAGGTCGAAACAAATTAAATTGAGGAGGATGAAGAACCTCTTGTCGCAAGGCCCGTAAGGGCAAGGGCACGCCTTCGTGACAGGCCGAGACCGGAGCGGCCGCAGCTAAGGAGACCGAGGAGGTCAAGAACCTCCTAGGCATAAAGTCCACAAGGCCAAGGTACCTTTTATTATGACAAGAAATCTTTCACGCCGCCACTTCTATATTTGTCAAGCAACTAGAAAAGGAGAACCGGAAGGAGTTTATGTCTTTTGTGAAGGACAACGTTGATCCAAATGAGCCTACTGCTGAGGGTAGCGCTCTTGGAGTGATCGAGGCCGATCTCGGCCCTCCGGAAAGTCGAGACCAGAGATGGTCCTCGTTCAAGACTCACGACCGGACGTGGTCGTGGATCGAACCTATTCCTCATCTCTGAACTACGACCGATGTGGTCGAGCAAAGAAGTCGAAGAACCCTTCCATCGGAAGATGGCTTCAAAGTTTCGATCAAGTCCAGATGCAGAGATATGTGAAACAAGCTAAAGTGTAAGAACAACATTTACCTTTTGCTTTCCACAATTTGACTTGCTATCCTTTTGTTTATTTTAGCTCGACTCTTCAAATTTCATAGTGGTTTCTATCGAAAAGCCCATTGCAGCCTCTCCAACATGATTGGAGAGATGACAACAAAGATGGTCAAGGATCATCCACATCTCGGGTTATGGAAGAAGTCGGGCTCTGGCGGTGGTCACGATCACCGAAGTTAGAAGCTATGGCCACCGAGGCAATGCCATAGTTACCGAGGTGGCGCCTTCAAACACCGAGGTAGCTGCAATGACCATCGAGGTTGCAGCTACTACTACCGAGGTAGCGGCTACAACCATCGAGGTAGCGGCTACAACAAATGAGATAGCCACCATGACCATCGATGTGGTCGCGGGACCAGCAGAGGCAACAGAGAAGCTTCGCCCAAGGTGGTGATGTGCGGACCACTGCAAGGGAAGGAAATCGCAGGCCTCCTTCCCGGTACCCAAAGAGAATTTACAATTTCGAATCTAAGATGAGGAATACTTCAACTTCGCTCGATTTCTTTGGCCTCGCTTCTATAGTGGGGTCTTCGCCTTTAGATTCGCCACCGAGTCCCCACCCCAAAGACATTCCCAATAGAGGGAACACTTTTGATAATGAGCGCTTTGAGAAGGTTTGGTGGGACCAAGTTGAGAGAGTGGACGAGCCAAGCACCCAGAGTCGGGTTTACTCGATATTTGCTTGATCAACCATGAGTGTAAGTATTTGATGATACTTATGCATACAGTATAATCTTCTTATTTCTCACCGTTTTTCTTTTGCGTAAAGCCATAGAACAAATCGCCGTTGTCGGTGAGTATCATCGACAACTTCTAGAGTCGCGACAGAAAGAGGAACTCGCAAACAAAAGTGAGAGAGTGGTAAGTTACTATTTTTCATAGTCGCTTTTCGACTTGACTACTTATATAGTGCTTACTGGGTTTGTCGTGGAAAAACTCACGACTATATGCTAGTCGTAAAAGAATTACGATCGGATGTTTAGTCGAGAAGAACTTACGACTAGATCCATAGTCGTAGAAGAACTTACAACTAGATCAATGGTTGTAGAAAAGCTTACAACCGATTTAATAATGTTCATGTCCACTTTTAACCTTTATAGGTTAAACAAATGATGAAAAGACTCGCCGACTCGCCGATTATCAAAAAGAGGAGTCGAGAGTTACAGGAGAAAGTAGAATTTCTCCCGAGGAAGCTTAAAGAAGCTAACTCGCAACCGAAAGGGTGCGTGAAAGGATAAACAAGAAGTGCCGAACTTAAGATCGCTTATGTTTTCGATCTTTGCTCGATCACTTTTTTTAGGAAAAGAAGATGATATGAGAAAGCTTCGAATGAAGTCCAAAATAAAACTTTGGTCATTCACGAGATTTCTCGATTCCAGAGAGAAAGATGAAGAAATTACGAGACTAAAATCCCAAGATCGTAAGCAATTTTTACTCGCAATCTTTACAAGTTCTTTCCATATTCTCACTCTCATTTCTTTTTAGAAATGGAACTCGAATCGGGAAGGCTCAAACCGAGCTCGTGGACAAAATCATGATTTACATCGAGACTGTCTGCATTACAAAGAAAATGCGAGGAGATTAGATCATGGGAGAAGAAGCATGCCGAGATCATATTCTCCCATGATGAAGAAATCAAGAAATTGATTCTCGACTTGCGTGTAAGGAAATCTTTTACCTTGTAATTATTTTTGTTTTTTTCCTCTAGAAGTTTATTTTTGCTTGACCGGTCTTATTCTTTTCAGAGCAAGCGGTCGAAAACAAACAACTCCGCGAGGCTTCACTGCACTCCAACAGAGATGGAGACAATGAAGATTAATTTTCAAAGTAGTGTCACGCTCAACAACGATTTAGTGAGCTACATACCGAGGGAAAAGCTCCTCAAGATGATACGATGGTCGCCACGTAAGTACAATTGGGGAACAAGTCGGCTTTACAAGAACTGGTGACCACTCAAGACCAACCAAACCGAATCGATAAAGGAGGCGATCGGTTGCGAGAAGTTATGCATTGGCAAAACTTAAAGCTCATGACCCCGCCTTAATGTTCAACCAATCGGAGCCGACTTCGACGCTCAAGCGTAAGCAAGTTGTCCGATTGAAGAAATGCAATCGGTTGGTTAAAGCTTTGAGGAAATGCAATCGGCTCTCCTCTTCGAGTAGTTTGTAACAAACTCGAAAAACAATCTTTTGTTGATGTATTATATAATCCATCTTGTTTCTCGCAAATCATCTTGTCGAGTAGTTAGTAACTCAAAAGATAATTAACGAAATGAAAGACTAAGAATTGAAGTCAAATTAATAACTTTATCCTAGCCCCGACTATTTGTTTAGTTTGTTTAGACGAACTAAATAAATAGTGTTAAAAAGGGTTTCAAAAATAGAGAGGTTTGTTTAACTTGTTGTTTTTATCACAACCGCCATGCAATCGGGTCGAAAAAAGTGGAAACGAATCGACACTAGGAAGTTCCTTCTAGTGGGGTGACCACGCAGAGAGGAAAGTCTTCGAATAGGTGATGTTACCATCTCTCGACTAGATTATTTAAGTCGAGAACAAAGAACTTGAGTTAAACAAACATCCGAGGACTTCAAAAATTCATTCGCCTTCTTTTTGGAGGACTCGATAAGTCTGTCCTGATAGCAAGAGTAGGAAACTGAACGATGCTAGGAAGTTCCTTCTAGTGGGCAGGACCACGTGCAGAGAGGAGAGACTTCGACTAGATGTGTTTCTTCTTCCGACTTAGTTGAGACGAATCAATACACCAAAGGCAAATTAATAAATCTAAAAAGTGCACTCGCTTAGAATATTTTTCAAAAGAACGAAGAAATAATCTAAGGTGAAAGGAGTAGGCTTTCAAAAATTATTTCACTAAATAGAACCCGAGCTCTTTGTGTTGGCGGCAAAAGGGAGTAACGAGTCATTACTAGGAAGCTCCTTCTAGTGGGCAGGACCACATGCAGAGAGGAGAGGCTTCGACTAGGTGATGTTACCTGCCTTTCGACCAGTGTAAAGGAAACTGGGTGTTTGGAATATAGTCGAAAGATTATGAAAGCACTACTCAAAAGTAAGACAATAGAGGTAGAGAGAACCTGAGTCTTTATTGTCTGAATGATGGGTTACACATAAAACTTACGTAACTGGTCGATGTTCCAAGAATTCGAGAGAACTCCGCCGCCTTCCATTGCCAATCGCATCAACTCGACGAGTAACTTCGACCATCGTAAGGACCTTCCCACTTGGGAGAAAGTTTGTTCCGATTAGACTTGGATTGGCAGAGTCTCAATACTAAGTCACCTACAAATGAGGTCATGAGGTTGGACCTTACGATCGTAGTATCTTCGCAGGCTTGTTGATAGACCACGAACTAATTAGGGCTCGGTTCTCCTTTCTTCAAGTAGATTAATATCATCTGCTCAAGTTGTTCTTGGTTGAGTCTGTGAAAGTTTCACTCATGTTGATCAGATTTTAGTTCCGAGGAAGCATGGCTTCACCTCCAATACTAGAAAGAATGGTGTTTCACCAGAGTCTGACCGGTAGTTGTACTAACAACCCATAATACGTAGGGTAGCTCTTGTACCCAAGCCCCGAGCGCTTGATGAGTCGGGTCAAGACTCGGTCTTAATTCCTCTCATTATTTGGCCGCTTGCACGCTCGACCGCCCCATTATTTTGGGGATGGGCTATGTACATAACATAACTTGGTACTAACTCGTCAGAAAATTCCTGAAATTTTGCGCCGAAAATTGCTTACTATTATCTCGTAATTATTCGACTTCTGACTCCAAATCGAGTAATTACGATCTCATCATAAACCGCTTTGCCGCTTGTTGTTATCCTAAATCCACAGTGTTCGCTTCAATCCATTTTGTGAACGATCAATAGCCACAAAAGGAACTCAAACCTCCCGGAGCTTTGGGGAACGGTCCTAGGATATCAAGACCCTGTGTCGTAAAAGGCCAAGATAGAGGTATTGTTTGTAATGCTCGAGCCGGTTGGTGTATTCGCCGCTATGAAACCGCATCGACACACCTTTTAACCAACTCTTTAGCATCAGAAGGGTCATGGCCAAGAAAACCTTGTCGAAAGGCCTTACCGACCAGCCCCCGTAGGAAGCATGATTCCCACAGATGCCATCATGTATGTCCCAAGAAGTGTTAATCCTCGCTCATGAATGCATCGCATGAGCACCCCTTGAGTACCTCGCTTATAGAGGACTCCTTCCACCAAAGTATACATTTTGGCTTTTCGATAAGCGATCCGCCTCGAGATCATCTTTCGCATGTAACCCTTCAAGATATGCATAGATGGGTGCCATCCATGTATCCTCGTATTCTAGAGAGGTCGCCTCAATAGGAGGTGTCTCGGTTCATCGACTGCAGACGCTTCGAGTTGTTCCAAGAAGACTCCTTTGGTACTTCAGACGGAAGAAGCTATTCGAGCAAGTCGGTCTGCATGAGGAAATTATCCTTTCGAGGGATGAATTGTGCCTCAAACCTAAAAAATGCTTTTCTAGCTTACGACTTCCGATAAGTACCGAGACATTGTCCGATTAGAGCACCGGTACTTTTTTCCGACTTGATTCACGACTAGTTGAGAGTCTCCTCTCACAAGTAGTCGGCGAATCGAGAGCGCCACGCTCAGATGCCGCCTAGCAAACCTTCAGATTCCGCCACGCTGTTAGTGGCCCGAAAGTTTAATTGTATGGCATACTTTAAGGTCTCTCCCAGGAGATACCAGACCACTTCTGACTCGAGCCACTTAAAGTAAGTGACCCGTCAAAGTACATCGCCCATCGGTCGTGGAATCAGATCGGGATCCCAATGTGTTCAGATTTGTCCATTCGGCGACAAAGTCCGCCAAGATCTCGATTTAACGGCCGTCGACACGAATGGATGTCGAACTCCCCAAGTTCGACCGACCATTTTGCCATGCGCCCCATTGCTTCCCTATTGTGGAGGATCGCTCCTAAGGGAAACTCGACAAGACAACTAGTTTGTGCGCAAAAATAATGCCGCAGCTTCTCAAGACATGAGGAGGGCATATAGAAGCTTTTGGACCCGAGGGTAACGCCCTTAGGTCCGTGTAAAACTTCACTTACGTAGTAAACCGGTCGTTGTACATTTTCACGTTTCTACGACCAAGATCGCTTTATCGCCTGCGTGGCGTGGCGCCTAGGTAAACTAAGAGCGCTTCTTCCGCCTCGAGAGACTAGAATAGGAGCACTCAGAAGGTACCTCTTGACATCCTCAAAGGCGCGTTTGCCTCTTTCGACCACTCAAAACCTTCATGTTTCCTTAGAAGTTTAAAGAAAGGTAGTCCTTTTCTCCCGCCGTACGATGAAACGACTTAAAGCCGCCATGCACCCAAAGTGAGTTTCTCGACTTCTTTCCGTAGTAGTTGAGGGCGATTTGTAAAATGGCTTTTATATTTTTGGGATTTGCTTCGATTCCTCGATAGATACTAGGAATCCAAGCAATTTCCATGAAGAGATTCCAAATACACACTTCTCAGGATTAAGTTTTAAGCGATGTTTTCTGAGATTGTCGAATGTTTCTTGCAGGTCAGTAATATGATTAAGTCTCTTGATGCTTTTAACAACTAGATCATCAACATAGGCCTCTAGATTTCGCCTAATTGAGATGAAAAAGTTGCTTGCATCAAGCGCTGAAAAGAAGCGCCAAAGATTTTTAGACCAAATGGCATTTTGACATAGCAAAATATACCAAATGGTGTAATAAATGCGGTCTTTTCTTCATCGCTAGACACATATTGATCTGGTGGTATCCGCAATATGCATCTAAAAACTTAACATTTCACAACCCGCAGAGAATCAACCAACCGATCGACACGAGGTAAAGGAAAATTATCTTTTGGACAAGCTTTATTAAGATCAAGAAAGTTCACGCACATACGCCCATTTGCCGCTTGACTTTCTAACCATTACAGATTAGCCAACCACTCTATGTGGTTGACCTCTTATAAAGCCCGCTTTGAGTAGCTTATCCAATTCGATTTAATAGCATCTCGCCGATCAGGCAAATCTCCGTAATTTTGTTTTACGTACTTTGTCGTGCCGTAAAGCTAGCTCGCTCGATCACCTCCCCGGGACTCCGCATGTTTGGATGGTTGCCACGCAAAGACATCTCGTAGCTCTGAGGAAGGCGATGAGTATCCTCGATGCGAATCAGCTTTTTGAGGGCTCCCTCGGTCCCGTGAGGAACCTCTTTGACTTTGTCGTTCGGCTTTGGTGTAGTTTTTAGGCTTCACTTGCTAGTCGAAGGTCGACTTTCTTCTCGAGTTGGTATTTGTCCAACCATCTCGAGGATCGATTATCGCAGTATGCGCCATCTTCTTGTCACAATGGATTGTGATTACTCCTTTGGGACTTGGCATCTTAATACATTGATATCCATAATGAGTAGCCATTAGGAATTTTGCCAAAGTTGGTCGTCCGAGTATGGCGTTATATGTCAGATCGAAATCGACCACATCAAAGGAGATTTTCTCGTCTCCAAATTACTTGGTGAACCAAATGTTAAAGGAAGAGAAACTTGGCCAATTGGTTTAGCCGAAGATCCCTGATTTATTCCATGGAAAGAGTATCGCATCGGTCTTACCTTGGTCCCGGTACTTGCATGTCATCCAGGGCACTCGTAAACAAAATGTTTAACGAATCGCCACCATCAACCAAAACTCGATTGACCCGACAATTGTTGATGGTGGGTTCGACCACGATTGGGTATCGACCGTCGAGTCGAAGGAATCGGGCAATCACCCTTCTCGAAAGAGATGGTGACTTCCACCACTTCGTAATTTATTGACAAGAGGAGGATCTATGGAGTTTACCTCACGCTCGGCAGCCTTTGAGCTGTCCGCTTTGATTCATATGCCGATGATCCCGTGATATGTGTTCGACGGCAGTGTTATGGATCCCGAACAAGATCTCCTCCTCGCTATCCGATGACTTATGACCACTCGCTTGCCCTACCCGCCGAGAGGGAAGTGGTCCTTGTCGCTGTAGTAGTCTTCAAGCTTTCTGAAGACCCTAAGATTCTGAAGGTCATGTCCTTCCTTTTTATGGAAAGGACACCACCTAGGCTTATCATTTTTCCGATTGGGGCGCTTACCTTTGCCTCGGTCAGAGTGCGGCTTAGAGGTGCGTGGCTCTTTATCATTCACAGCCAAAACTTCCTTGGAACCACTGGCTTGGAGTTTTTGACCCTTCGCCTTGTTTTTGGACTTTTTTGCTTTCTTATCTTTCTTCTTACTAATGTCGCCTAGCTCTTGAGAGGTATTGTTTTCTCGATCTATCGTGTTATTCCACTCAACCGCCTCAGAAGCAGTTGCATATCGATCAGCCATCTCAAAGAGTTCAACGACAGAAGTAGGAGGATTCAAAGCAATGTCTTCTGTTATCCTTCTACTGCGGACTCCTTGCTTGAAAGCCCTGATAACAGATGAATCGAAACTTCCTAATTGAGTTACTTAACCCGACTAAAACACTTGATGAATTGGCGCAAGGTCTCGTTGTCGCTCGTCTCATCCTGCAAGTCATCCTCCTTTCCGGACGATTGTAAGTGCCTTGGAAATTTACCAAGAGAAGGTCGCAGAGGTGTTGCTAAGAGTAGATCGACTCGAGTGGTTGGTTCAATAACCACGATCGAAAGCGCGATCCTTCGAGCACAGCTTGAAGGTAATTTGCCATCACATGCTCTCCTCCTCCCGATGCTCGGACAAATTGTGGTATAGATCTCAAGGAATTCGGCGGGATTTTGGGAACCATCAAACTTCTCCATGTTCACCGGTCGAAATCGAGGTGGCCAATAATGAATTTCGGAGATCAAAGCGAGAATGCCCGACATCCAAGAATGACTTCTTGACGCCTTTTTGCAGAAAGAAGGGTTTATATCATCGTGGTCGACTCGACGATACCCAAGAATAGGTTGACCGCACTCTACGATAGATCTCGACCCCACGAGGGAATACTCCTCGTAGTTCATCTCGCCGCCGCAGATTCTCATGTCTAATGGTGAGCGATCACCTCCGAGGAGTTTGCCGATCATCACCATTTGAAGACATTTCTCCGAGTAGGAGATCGACGCGATTTCATCGCTAAGGCCGATTCCTTCATGTGATATGTTCGATCGACCGTAGCTAAAGAAGTCGATGACTATGACTTCTGAATGATGTCGGCGAGGTGCTTCCAGTCTTGCCATCGTATTCCGAAGCCTTTGTGCAATCTCTTCAACGAAGAGGTCGTAGCCTGGTGCTCGGGCTAGCTCTTGAGTTGGATTCTCGAGCAAGTCATTGATGTGCTGGAGCTCTCGAGCCTCCTCGATTGATATTGAATGCGCCAGCAAATTCTTCCGGCTTCAATTTTCTTCCGTCAGCAAATTTCAAGAGCTTCCATGTCGGACTCTTGAGACTTCTCAATGAAGTGCGAGAATATCGAGGATTTCCTTCGCTCATGAAGGTGTTGGTCGTGGTCCGCCAAAGTGGTGTCCTTGCCATTGCCACGAGGGGCGCAGCAGTGATTTTCTCGAGAGTCTCCATCTCGGTCTCTAGGAGAGTGACCTTGATCCGAGGGAAGGACGAAGACCTCCTGCTGATGATTCTCACTTGCGCCGAGGCCTCCCCGCTTGAGGAGTCGCCGAGAGACACCATCTAGCGACTTGGAGTAATCCCTCCATGTAGGGAAGTCCGGTTATAACTGCTCCGCTTGGCAGTATGACTCATGAGAGATGGTCGAATTTGCAGAAAAGCATGCTTGATCCCGCTGCCTCGATGTCATCCGGAGAGAGATGATCACCGATGTCGGTGAAGTCCCTAATTGTGGCTTCCAGAGCTTGTCTTACTAAGTCGGACTGCCTCGGGGGACTCCTGACACTTCGAGGAAAAACTCTCGCTGTGTTGTGAGTCCACCGGTGTGGTCCCGGTCGATTGACCCTTGTCCTTTAAGAGGGTAGATTCTCTCTCGACGCATCACAGGGGGATAAGGATCCTCCTCAACTCCACCAATGCACTATTTCGGATCTCAGGAAGATCACCGGAGGCAAGCAGCATTCCATCGGATGAGTCATCACTCTGCTTGTAATCTAAACCGCATCCATGTCGACGCCTCAGATAATCCGCCAAGTCGAACCAGCTTCTCCTCGCTCCATTCTCCGCCATGAGTGCATGAGATTTGGAAAAGAGAGAATGTTGACAAGAGATTACCGAAGATCCCCACGGCCGGCGCCAACCGCCGTGTTTTAGAACCGAACTTACGTAAAGATTGTTTGATTCGGGGTCTCCTAGAATGGAATCACGCAGAGATTGACACGGGATTTTTATACGTGTTCAGCCTTCTCCGGAGAGAATAACAACCCTACTCCGTGTGTGTATGGTATTGAGTGTATTCTCAACAATCGTGGAAAAACTAAGACTATTACGATAGTGCTTGTATTCCCGATGGCCCGATCGCTCCTCCCTTCCTTTCTCTCGATTGTCGCCTTTTTATAGTACGTGAAGGAGCGGCAATTACCTGTGGAGCAAATACCATCACATCCCGTGAATCGGACGACGTTGGTAATAATCACCGTGTATTAACTCCTCCACGCCGCTTCAACAAATATATATACCGTAGATAATGGAGTATTACGTGCCATTACTTCGCAGTAACAAACAACAGATGATGATCGTTTGAATCCCTTAATCAATAAGGCCCACTTGTCTCAGAGGTTTAATTGATCATAAGGTGGTCGAGAGTGACCTAGTCGTAGAAGAACCTACGACTATGAGATAGTCGTAGCAAGACTTACGATCGTGGGATAGTCGTAGCATAACTTACGACTATGGGGGTGATCGCATAAGAACTTACGACCACCCATTAGGCTCTTCACTCATAATATTAAGGGGTATACTCAGGGTCCACATGACGTCATATTTACCTATAATAAGAATTATAGATAAAAGATAAAATGAGGATTATTATATCCTCGTCAGTACTCGAATCATCCATCCTAACTGTTCACTAATTGATTTAGTTAAAAATGTATATGGTAATTGAAACCTACTTCATTAATCTACCTTAATCCTTTCAATTACTTAAACTAACTGCTTATCACTTAGGTAACAGGGAACTTGCTAGTGTGTGATGTGATTAGCTAATTGCCAATTTGGTTCTAAGTAACCCTTGAGTTTGAAAGGGTTCACTGTCAGTCATACACTATTGAAGCACCGACTGGGGCTTACTAGCTTACAGGTGGGCCCGTCGGTCATATGCACATACTTAGACAGCAAGTGCTACACACACACACACACACAGAGAGAGAGAGAGAGAGAGAGATTGAGTAACAGAGGGAGCTACTGCTAGTTGAAGCACACAACAGCCAATTGACCTTACTAACCAATTTCAACTGATAACCCAACTGGTTGGGGCCCACTGTCATACACTCACTCACACATAGAGGATGCACAGAGAGGGAGCTGAGAGTAGAGAAGGGAGCATAGACAGAACAAAGGAGGTGCAAGGGCACTACGGGCGCACTTCGCTGGCGGCGAGGGGGGCTACGACGGTGGCAGGTGAGTGGCAAAATGGAACCATGGAGAGGAAACGACCTCGGGGGTGGTGTCGGCCAACCGAGTGGCGATGTGCGGCGGCCGGAACTGGAGGAGGAATGGGGCGGTGGCACCGGAGGGGAATAGGGGAGAAATGGGTGTGAGCATAGGCATGAGTGAGGTGAGGGAGTTCTACCGAAGCTGTCAATGGTGGCGGGGAGTGGCCAAGGTGGGCTATCAGCTACGACCCAAGGAGGTGCGGCCGATGCGTCGTGGGGGCGACGCTCGGATGGGAGAGAGAGCATGAGTGAGAGATGGGGAAAGGTAGAGGGAGGTGAGGCGATACTCTGGTAGAGAGGAATTGGGCTGGGACTCACCGGAGTGGAAATGGCGGTCGTGGTGGCGGTTTCAGCCGAAACCTTGGAAGATGACCGCAACGCGAGCTCCCGTGGTGGAATCCCAAAATTCATTGAGGGGTCTTGTTTGTGATGATGTGGAACACGACGTGATGTGGTGGTTTGGGGAAGGAGCTCGCTTCGGTCTTGGCCGAATAGCGGGGGCTTGGGCGGCATGCAGTACCTGGCCGGGAGGAAGAAGAAGTGACGTCGGCGCTCCTGGGAAGAATGAGAGGAACGGGAGTGAGCATGGGATAGAGGAGGCCATTGCGAACTTGAAGCAATGACCTGGGGCAACAGGATGAGCTTGGCGATGGTGCTAGTGGCGCGAGGCAAAGCTTGCGAGCTACACGACTGCTCTTGCTATCTGGAGCTTGGAAAGGAGGAGGAAGATGGGGAATGCAGGGGGAAGCAAAAGGAGGGGAAGGAGGCCGGGAGCGGCTTAAGTAGTAGAGGCGGAAGGCCAGGCACAGTGATTGACGACGCATGTGCAAGGATGCTAAGCAGGAGTAGGTGGCGGCATGGGAGCAAGGTGTGTGATGGATGGGCAAAGCGATTGAGGAAGGAAGGAAGGACGACACAATGCCAGAGAGGAAAAGGAGAAAAGAACAGAGAAGAAATAAAAAGGAAAAAGAAAAGAGAAAGAATATTTGTTTTTTATTTTCTTTTTAAGCTCAGGTTTGAATTCAATTTTTAGTTTTTTGGGTTGAGGTTTAAATTAACAACTAAAAAAATTTGAACATTGCCGAAGCGCAACAAAAAGTGCTAAAAATTCCTCATTTTTAAACAATTCCACATGCGTGGAATTTTGGGCTATTACAGCGTAGTATTGAGGGGGTAAATTATGGCGAATTGTAAGGTGTGGTTATTTCGGTCTGAAAAGGTGGCGTCGCAGGGTGTGGTCATTTCTTTCTGAAAATGTGCGATGGTTGTTGAGTGATTTCTACTCACTACGAAAAGCTGGTCTGGGTTGTCCTTTCAGTCTGAAAACATGGCATGGCAGGGTGTGGTCATTTCGGTTTGAAAAGGTGGTGTAGTAGCGTGTGGTCATTTCTTTCTGAAAAGGTGAGATGATAGGTGAGTGATGTCTACTCACTAGGAAAAGCTTGTTCCGGTTGTCATTTCAGTCTAAAAACGTGACATGACAGGTTGCGGTCAATTCGGTCTGAAAAGGTGGCGTGGCATTGTGTGGTCATTTCTCTCTAGAAAGTGGGATGGCTGGTGAGTGATGTCTACTCACTAGGAAAAGTTGGTCCCAATTGTCCTATCGATCTAAAAATATGGAATGACATGGTGTGGTCAATTCGGCCTGAAAAGGTGGCGTGGCAGCGTTTTTTCTGAAAAGGTTGGATGGCAGGATGTGATCAATTCGATCTGAAAAGGTGCTAAAAGCTAGAACGAATGTAGTTTGTAATGTTCTGCTATTTTAATGTGAATTGGACCTTGCTTGATAGCTTAATTTCATTTTGGTATTGTAATGTTCATAGAATGGGACCACAACATAAGCATACAGCATCCTACATACATGAATCTGCTTCTACAAACAATGAAACCTTCTTCATACATATTGCATAAACTACCACAAGGATACACACACATAAGCTTCTCTAGCCACTTCAGATGGTCCAGAATCCTATCAAGGCGCTCGTTAGCTAGTGGTATGTTCACCGTTGGAGCAGGTGGAGCTACGGTGGATGTTCAACTGCCATTTCTATCACGACACCAATAGGGTCTGCATCCATTGAAGTATTGGCATCCGCATGCCTAAAATCCACACGAATAGTAAAAAATGGCAAAACATACCAAAAATCGAAATACCAACATTCCCGTAAATCAAACTCACCGAGAAATATGGACACTTGTAGAATGCACACCCCATGTTCTCTTGATGTTGGAGTAGAGGACATTTGCTTGGACCCCGTGGTTTGGTCAATTGACACGCCTTGATTCGCCAAAGACTACGACTTTTCGATTCATCGAACTCGACGATCGAGACATGGTGCCGAGGAGAAGAGAAGAGAAGAGGAGGGACAACCGCAAGTAGATGAGAAGAGAAGGAGATGGAGGAAGGGCTTTTATAGTAGTCACTGGGGGTGTCAACATGCTGACTCCCGCACAAGCTCAGTTGTACCCACAACAACAACAATTAAGATCGTAAACCAGACACATGCATAATGTTAGTTGTACATAAATTAATATTTACATAATAAGACTGATATTACCAGAAATAGGGAAACTTACGTAGAACAAACTCACGTGACTGGTAGAGGTGTACCTACAAACTGGGTAGGAGTTATGTTGGTCCGGAGCCACAAGGACCCGCCCGACAAGTCTGGATAAGGAGCCGTTGTCGTGGTCATTGGGCACGACGCACTTTGGCTCACCCCCTGTCTATGCACGTTGTCCTCACGTGGACTGTCGCCCACCATGTCCTCACCGCCGACACAACATCGCCGGCCCCCGCATCCGAGCATGGCGTCTCTGAGGTCTTGCGTCGTCATCTCGATGCGGTCCCCGATCCAGGATAGAATGGAGGTCGCCTCCGAGTACACCCCTTAATAGATCGCTCTGTTAGGCACGAAGAACAAGTTAGAACTTAAAAACATGACAAGTAAATAAACATTATGGACCGTTCACTACGTACCGCGCGATGGAATGCATAGTCTGGTTGTGTGCGGTATGTGTTGCTCATCGCGGCGACGTGTGGTGGTGGGTCATCCACGACCTAAATGCAACACACTCTTGTCCGAGTGTTGTACCACTTGATGTAGTCATAGTACGTCAGGTGGTCGTATGGGGCAGCCTCCTGGACCACGTCCTCCAAGGCATGTCCCCACTGGTCCACCCACAGCTCCATGCATACTGCCTAGGATGTGATACCTGGGGCACCCTTTTTGGTGTACCTATAGAAAGCAACATGACGAAAATATTAGTACACATGAAAAACAACGAAGATAATATATTCAAGATGAACTTATTCATAGATGTTCGGCGGCAATAGCTCTTCCGTGGGATCGGGACCTCGTTGTTCCGCCCTCATCACCCGATGGACGGAGCAGGACTCCACGTACACATCGTGCACCAAGCGACGCCACGTGAGCCAGTAGGCGAAGTTTCGCACCGGCCGGACAAGCCAATAAGCTCTGTAATGGATGTTGTTCAATCGTATGAATGACCCACAATACGAGTGTGGCTTATTGTTGTACCATCGAAGATAAGATAAGATGTTTACTGCATGCAATTCATCGAAGAAATCGATAAAGAGCTATATTTTAAGAAGTCTAATTCGTCTAACACCCGGGTTCCAAATGGACTAACAGTGCATTTCATAGATGTAGAAGACATCGATCTATTAAAGCGCTTGCAATTTTCAGTCCTGTGCGACTAGCAGTACAATTCTCGTTTTTACGGACCAAAAAGAGAAAAGAAGTGTTGGGCCGAGCAGCCGCCGGTAGCTGTAAAACTCTCTGCTGGGCCGCTCCCGCCGATTTATCCCCGAGGGAGAAGCACGCATGGTGCTCCGGCTGCGCGGGCAAAATGTGGGCCGGCACGATCGTTATTCCTTCGTAGGCCGCACTGTATGTACCTTGCCGCTCTCTGCTGCGTTTCGCGTGTGCGACGCGCGGCCCCGTGTTGTACACATGGTTGTTTAATTAAACAGGCTTATGCTGCTAATTAATTTCGGTGTCGGTCGTAATTCGTGACGGGCCGGTCGAGGCGGCGTCAGACAACGTGGAGGACATCCGGCTAAATACGGGCGGACGAGCCGACGAGTCGCGAGGAAATCGTGCTCGGTGGGTGACCGTGCGAACGAAGCTTTAAGCCTTTTATTTTGTTGCGGCGGACACTACTTTCGTAATAAACCATTGCAACGATGCTATTTGCACCAAAAAAAAATCCAAAAACAACATAGAACTTCGGTGCATTATAGAGAAAATTGAGGGATAATGCACGAATTGAAGGTGTACGTGGCTTAAGATAGAAAATTAGGTTGTTCGTGGTGCATCGGTGTATATGTGGGCAAAGCATTTTAATATCATGTAAATTAATAAGATAATTTTGAGAGACCATGTGGAGGTCGTCCCGTGTGTGTGATGAGTAATTGACATAGGTTTAGGAAGTCGAGTTTGGTTTGTGTGGTCGGACCATGTCGTTTGCGCGGTGCATTCGATTCGAATGGTTTGGGCTCAATATTTTGTCTCGATGCTATTGTATGGTTACAATATGTCGAAAGCGGTGCTATTTGATGTGTTTCTTGTCTGTGTGATCGCAGGACATCGGGTGGAGTCGTGGCGAGACACGGTGGACCGGACTAGGTGCAGTGTACACCGAGGTCGAACGGTCGGATGTGTCGAAGACGACGTGGACTCGAGGTGGTTGCGGCGTGGCGAGACAAGGAGCACTAAGCTTCCGGAAGGTGCGAGGGCGAAA
The DNA here is from genome assembly GCA_036346405.1 of Phyllostachys edulis. Taxonomy (NCBI): domain Eukaryota; kingdom Viridiplantae; phylum Streptophyta; class Magnoliopsida; order Poales; family Poaceae; genus Phyllostachys; species Phyllostachys edulis. The sequence goes on from CM070551.1 coordinate 36,607,388, forward strand.
ACGGAATTTCGCAAGGTCGCATAAGCGGAGCGGGCTCGTTGGACTTAGCGGGCGAACGGGGAGAGACCCGTTAGCCAAGGCTATATAAAGGATTGGAGGGCTGCATGCTGTTGATGGATTATGGAGGAGTTAGGGTTTGCTAGTAAAAGAGGCTTTGTGAGGTTGTTTCTCTTTTGCTCTTTAGTTGTTGAGAGTTGGTGGAGATGGACAAGAGTTGTCTCCTTCGTAGCTTTCTCCTTCCCGCATGAGTGAACTAGTTCTTGAGATGGAGAAAGGGAGGATTGAGTGAAAGTTTCTAATCATTCCTCTTGTATCAATCATGTATCTCTTCCTCTAGATCAATATGAGATGGTGCTTGATTTTGATTTGATGTGCATTTTTGATTGCCTTTTCCGCTTTGAATGCGCTTCGCTCCTTGGTTTAATTGTTTGGTCGCTCTTCGTTGCTTCAAAGTTTCGCACCCTTCTTTGATTGCGATCCTCTTGTTCTTGTACTTGAAATCTTGAATCACCGGTCGCTCCGTTTTCTATTGGTGTTTAAATCTTGTTTTTTCTTCTCAGTGCTTGCAAAAAACTTCGGTAAAAAGCAAGAGTCGACTGTGTGTGAGCTCCTGAAAATCCCCAGAGTCTGAGCGGCGACTGTGTGTGCGCCTGTAAAATTCCCAGAGCCCTTGGCGGCGCGTGTTCTTGGCTTGTTCTTCGCCTTTGATCGCTTGTTGTTGCGATCGAAAGCGAGCTTAGCAGAGGTCGTTCTCCGCTTGAAATAATCTTGGCAAAGACAGAAGATGCGGGAAAACAAAGCAGAGCTTGATGTTGCATGGAAATCAATCTGCTGCTCCTTGTTTTGATATTTTTTTATTCCTTGAGATGCATGTGTGTTTGATTTAATTAGCCTTTTTGATCCGACCATGCTCCATCTATTAAATGCTTTTGGTCGCAATCTGTGACCTAACTATTGAGCTCTTATTTGCTTGATCGTGACTGACTCGATTAATCTAGTGCTCGAGAGCACCAAGCGTAAAAGCAAAAATCGACTACGCGGCCCCGCTCCAACCTTGATCCTTTTTTTTGGTCATCAGTGATTGTTTTATCGCGGTACCGCTTGTTTGTTGCTGGAAGGATTGATTCTACAAGGCGTTTTTTTTTTGCTGATTTTCAACCATTTTGCATGCAGATTAAACAATGCGGTATTTTCAGTTGAATTTTTATTGGTCGGTCTCTCGATTTATGCTGAATTTTTCAGATCACATGCGTTCCAGTGTTTGAGCAGAATTAACTCTCTCAGAATTACTTTGTTTTGCTTCTTCTTAAAAAAACAAAAAAATTAGTGTATGTTTTCTGGGCGATTCTAAAGAGAGCGACATTCACCCCCTCTCGTCCGCCATTTCGGTCCTACAATTGGTATCGAGCGGTTAGCTCTTTTCAATAGATCTTAACCGGTCTCAAGAGCCGTGGCGATGGATCGAGCACTCGACCAAGCCGCCTGCTGATGGCATCGACACCCTTCCGAAGAGCCGAATGGAGACATACATCCAGCCTGGGGTATGCCATCCGGCGAAAGGTCAAGGTTCGATTCATTGTTCTCGCCGATGAGAACATCAATGTCGGAACATGGCCGATGTTGAGGCAAATGCAAAGGCAAGGAACATCATCATCCGTGGTTTGAGTCAGAGGCGAGTTTGATCAAGATATCTCACCTGCCGTCCGCTTACGACATCCGGGTGACCTCGACGATACCATGAGGGCACCACCCAGATCAAGACGATGCACGACAGACCAGCTCAAACGAGAATACAACAAATTTGAGATGCTTGTCGGTGAGTCCCTAGATGAGTGCTTCGACGCTTTCACAAGATCTTGAGCAACCTCCGAGCGGTCGGTCTCACATACCCGACTTCGGACAACGCTCGTCGATACTTACAAAGACTCGATCTGCTGGCGTGTGGGAGATGAAAGTGACTACCATCAAGGACACCACAGACCTCTCGACCTTGACTCTTGATGCGGCTACCAGACTCGCGCCTCAAGACTCACGAGATTGACATTGTCTCTCGAAAGTCGAAGTCACAATCGATGGCCCTAGTCACCGATCCCGCCTCGCTTCGGTTCTCTTGTCGATTCGTTGTGTGGTTTCTCCTTGTCGCTCTCAGGACGTGCGATGATCGCTAGAGCACTCGAGGATGAGCAAATAGCCCTCCTAGCTCGGAAGTTTTCTCATGCTTACAAGAGGAGGAGGGACAGAAGAGGGAGGACCTGTGATTTGCTTCGAGTGTGGTGGCCCCAACCACATCCGAGCAAACCGCCCCAAGCCGAGAAGGGCAAGAACGACTACGGCGGTTCGGGCAAGAACGACTACACCGACAAGTACCGCAACAAGAAACCTCCACTCGGACGCCCAAAGAAGAAGAAGTTCCGCAACTTTGGCAAAGCCAAGAAGCTCTTCCACCGCCCTCACTGCTGACGACCTCGACCTCGGCGAGGTGGAGGGATGGAGCGACAATGACGGACGGGTGACCAAGAGCCCAAGGATGGCGGCGACGACTTCTCCCAAGATGCTTCATGGCCTCGAGGGCGAACTCAACGACAATGCAGTAGACTCGACTCGGACGAGGTAGATCCCACCTCTGAACAGCTCAATCATGCTTTTCTTAAGCTAGGAGGTTTTCATGCTAAAGCTAAGGCTAGGTGTCTTTGAGTTAGAGAAGGAAATAGATAGATCTGTCACTAGAGATTATTGCTCTTACATCCGCCCTTCTAGTGATGATTGTGATACATGCTCGCTTTGTCAAGTTGATATGGAGAAGTTAAGGACCTCACATGATAGTGTGTCCTCCAAACTTGATAGTGTTAAGGTGGAGAATGTTAGTTTGCTTGCTGAGTTAGAGTTGAGTAGGATGGCTGTTACCCTACTTATTACTGATGAGACTACTTCTCCCACCTCATGTGAGGGTAAGGACTTTGCTGCTAGAGGATCTTATGCCATGCTCCTTGATCTGCCCGAGTCTTGTGAAAATTGCAATAACTTGAAGATGAACTTAAACAGGCGAGATCATAAAATTGTCAACTACAAGCTTTTTACTTGAGCCGATTGATTCATGCTCGAATCGCCCTAAGTTAATCACTAACTTGAAGTCGTCTCCAAACAGCTTTCAAGATATGATTGAACATGAAAGGAAGTTGGCTCGCTTTGCTTCTAAGGACCTGTTAGCTCACCATGCATTAAGTGTAACAAACTAAAATCGACTTGATTGCTTTGGATGAGAAATGTGTGAAGCTAACTAAGGACCTTCTAGAGAAGCCACATTGTGCTTGCAATATGATTGTGGAGAAGGGGGAGAAGCCTCAGGGTAAGGATGAGACGCTTAGCAACGTGAACCAACCGGCTAGCGAGAGGGGTCTGTCCCTTCAGAGTCGGTGTGCTTGCACAAGCCATTCTTCCCTCATCTTGGTTCTTCTTTTGCTCCCTTACCTTCTGCTTGCCTCTTCTTCCCCTGCTCTTCTTGCACCTCTCTCTTTAGGAGTGTTAGTACCTTATGAACACTCTCGAGAGATTTGTAGGAGGCAAGAAGAAGCTCAATCTTATTCTAGACCAATCTAAGATTTGCAGATTTAATCGTGGTCTAGGATATGACCTCTTTGAGGACATGAGGAAGCATCCACCGCCGTGCTCGCACTCCATAGCACTGTGTGATCGAGATCGAGCCCAGACCGAGAAAGTCCATTTCAAGTCACGGGCTATGTCCAGGATTCTCGACAAGAAGGTAATTTCACATGTCGCTTCTACCTCTCGAAGGTGAAGTATCACCGCACCTTCGCCGAAGGATGGACACACAATCGATCGATGCTTCAGCGCCAAGATCGCGTAGAGACTATGTTGAGTCTCTTAGGCGCATTCGTGGTCGGCCCTGGACCTTGAGTGCACCTAAGACCAACACGAGGTCTAGGCTTGGTTCTTCGATGGGTTTGTGCAAAGATCGAGGACTTGGTTTTTCCGAAGCTTACGGTTTTCGCTCTCATGTCGCTTTCGATCGTGACTTCCGCCGTCTCCGAGGGTAGATCTCGCTTTCCCCATCGAGATAGCTACCATGGCGTGTTCGATCTGTTGGTGTGTTCGACTCGCTCCTTCAGATCGCCTGACTCAAAGAACGACTTGGTCTGCTCTTAGACCTTCTCACGTGAGTGACAGAGAGCGAGGGTAGATAGAGGTCGGCCGGGCTTGACTACTTCATCTCGCCGACGTGTTACTCAAGATTGGGTGCCAAAATCATCGTTGATTTATCCCAAGATCGAGACTTTACTCTCTTTGACTCGAGTTCGCGGGTAGGGAAGGAGAAGGTTTGGCTTGTAGACTCGGTTGTTCTCGCTATATGACCGGAGACTCCGTTGGTTCTCCTCCTAGCCCGCGCTTCCAGTGATGAGACGATCACCTTCGGAGACGCTTCGTGCGGACGCGTCATCGCCAAAGGTACTGTCGTATTAATGCTTCTTTTATTCTTAAGGATGTTGCCTTGGTTAGTAAGTCGCGGACAATTTGCTTTCGGTTTCTCGACATCGATGACGGTTTCGAGGTGAGCTTTAAGAAAAACAATTGCAAAATTCTTGACTCTTCTGTAGTCCGGTTTATGGATTTCTCGTTATGGGAGGATCTTTCGTCTGATTTTTCCGATTCTTCCGTGATCCTCTCCGGTGTTTGGTTGCTTCGAGTCCCGCGATCTCTCTTTCGCATAGGAGACTTGGTCATATTGATTTGACCATTTGACCCGAGTTAGCGACCATGATCTCATTCGTGGTCCGCCAAACTCAAGATGGTCAAAGATCTTGTTTGCACTCCATGCTTAAGACGCAAGAAGATGGTTGCCGCTTCTCATCCTCCCACACAAGCATTATGACCGATGCACGGACATTTGCTCCACATGGACACATTGGCTCAAATCTTGATCGGCGGAGGGAAGTGGTATGTTCTTGTTGTGGTCGATGACTTCTCGAGGTATTCTTGGGTGTTTTTCTTAGCGTCAAAGGATGAGACGTTTTCACTTTTCCGAGGTCTTTTAGTAGGCTTTCGTTGAGCTTCCTCGGTGCCTTACGAGCGATCCGCATGACAATGGCACGGAGTTCAAGAATTCCTACTTTGAGAGTTTCTGCGGTGAGACAGTGTAGAGCACCAGCTTCTCTTCTCCATACGCCCCTCAAAGAAATGGCGTTAGGAGAGGAAGAACCGCACCTTGGTCGAGATGGCCAGGACGATGCTTGATGAGTACTCTACACCGAGGAAGTTTTGGGTGAGGCCATTGCGATCAGTGCCATGTTTCAATCGAGTTTTTCTTGGGCACTCCTACACCACTTCTTATGAGCCGAGATACGGTAAAACCAGCGTCTCTCATTTTCGTGTGTTTGGTTGCAAGTGCTTTATTTTGAAGTCTGGGAACCTAGATAAGTTCGAGTCACGTTCCTGTGACGGTATCTTTCTAGGCTACTCGACTTCTTCGCGGGCTTATAGGGTCTGGAACTGCGAGTCTAGCAAAATGGTAGAGACCTGCGAGGTGACTTTTGACGAGGCCAGTCCGGGGACTAGGCCAGATATCTCAGGTTCTTTAGAGCAGTCCGAGACCATCTTTGTGGATGATGAGGATGAGGGAGACGATGGTTGTTTACCTGATCCAGCTCCTCTTCCTCCCCTTGAGATGCCTTCTTCCACGGCACCTCAAGGTGATCAGCCCTTGCCTTCCGTTTCCTCCGGAGCTAGTGGCTCTGTCCCTGCCTCGTCTGCACACGAGGTAGAGGCCACTTCTTCTTCTCATCCAGGACCTCCCCGTCATATCCAGAAAAGGCATCCTTCAGAGCAGATCATTGGAGATCTTTTTGAGCGTGTCACACGCTCAAAATCTGGCACTTCTCTTTTCTGTCTCCATTCTGCTTTCATTGCCTCCTTCGAGCCCAAGGATGTTTGTCACGCCCTTTCTGATGAGTCTTGGGTCAATGCCATGCATGAGGAATTAGAGAACTTTGAGAGAAACAAGGTCTGGTCGCTTGTTGAGCCCCCACGAGGCCACAATATCATTGGAACCAAGTGGGTGTTCAAGAACAAGCAGAGTGAGGATGGGGTAGTCATCCGAAACAAGGCGAGATTGGTAGCTCAGGGGTTTTCACAGGTTGAGGGTCTAGACTTCGAGGAGACCTTTGCCCCTGTAGCTCGACTTGAAGCCATTAGAATCCTGCTTGCCTTTGCAGCTTCTAAGGGTTTCAAGCTTTACCAGATGGATGTGAAGAGTGCCTTCCTCAATGGTCTTATTGAGGAGGAAGTCTCGTCCGACACCCTCCGTGTTTCGAGAACCCCAAATACCCTAACCATGTCTTCAAGCTTTCAAAGCTACAGATGGACTTAGCAGGCTCCCGAGCTTGGTATGAGAGGCTTAAGTCCTACTTGTTGCGTCATGGGTTTGAAATGGGTAAAGTAGACAAGACCTTGTTTATCCGTAGGCTTGGTAGTGACTTTCGCTCGTCCAAATCTATGTCGATGACATCATCTTTGGCGCTCTTCTCATGCTCTGTTTCACAGCTTCTCGGATGTCATGAGCACCGAGTTTGAGATGAGCATGATGGGTGAGTTGACATTCTTTCTTGGCTTCCAAATCAAGCGGTCTCGGGAGGTACTTTTCTTCATCGGGCAAGTACACTCGTGATCTCTGGCAAACGCTCGACATGAGTGATGGTAAGCTTGTAGCGACTCCATGGCTTCTCTGAATATCTTGACCAGATGAGGATGGCGAGCGCTGGATCAAAAGGAGTTTCGCAGCATGATAGGCTCCTCTTGTACCTCAACGCCTCGAGACCGGACATACATTTTTCGTGTGTTTGTGCGCTTCGTTTCGAGCTTCTCCTCGCGTTTCACCGCCAAAGCGGAAGCGCATCTTCGAGACTGCGAGCTACCATTGACTATGGTATCTGGTACTCTTCCTCATCCTGTCTTTCCTTGAGAGCCTTCTCGGATGCGAACTTCACCGGTCAGGGATAGATAGGAAGAGCACTTCCAAGACCGCCAATTTCTTGGCACTTCTCTTGTTTCTGGTCTTGAGGAAGCGGTCCGGTGTTACACATTCCATCGCAGAGGCCGAGCACGTTGTTGAGCGATTCTTTGTCGAGCCAAGTGCTCGATGACTTCGACCTGCGGGACTTTGGGTTAGTTATCGACGTTGTTCCACTCTTTGTGATAACACTTCGCGATTAACATTGCCAAGAACCCAAAGTCTGAAGATTCCGGACCAAGCACATCGATATCCGCTTCCACTTCCTTAGAGACCATGTAGAGAAGGGCGACATAGTGCTCCAGCCAGGAGAGTGACCACCAGTTGGTGACATTTTCACCAAGCCATTGGATAGTTCGAGGTTTTCACCATGGGAGAGCTTGGGGTGGTCTGTCCTTATGGACTGAGTGAGGGAGCTTTGGGTATTCTTGCTCTACTATATTATTTATGCTCTTGCTCCTTGTTTGTTGCATTGCATTTTGGGTGCATTTGGGATTAGTCCTCCTAGCATAGATTAGAGTGCTTCTTTTGTCTAGTTGTTTAGATTTACTCTTATCTTGTGATTCTAGGATGTCGCTTATTAGTCGTTACTTATCTCACTAGGTTGAGCTCACTCACTTCTTGTAGGTTCTAGCGAGGTTGGGCCACCCTGCAGACAGTGCGTGTTTGCTCCTAGGTGTGTTAAGTGGGCAGTTGATAGTCCTAGAGTCATATGGGGTAGATGAGAGTCAGTCTGAGCCTTAGTATTCTCTATATCTTATCTATGCTTTAAGGACTGTCTGTTTTATGTTTTCTTTGCCAGCTTCTCGATTTATTGTTTTGGTTCAAGGGGAGTTCATTTGGGAGCTTCTGGAGATTAATATTGACATAACTCAACTTGAACTAAAAAGTTGCATCTATTGTTGAGGGGGAGCTGGATCTTCTGCATTTCTAGCATTCTGCATTGTAATATAACTACATTGAGCCTTGATTATTATCCTGCTATGACATGTTTACAATGCTTTACACCTTGCCATGACTTGTGCTTATTTGCTAGATTTATCATGACTTCATATGTGTAGCCTAGCTTTTGCCATGATAAGTTAATTAAAATTGCTCAACTTAAACTAAAACTTGTCATGTTAGCACTCGAGATTAGTCCTTCTTGAGCTATCCTTTTATGATTCATGCCATGTTAAATAGGTTTGGGTAGAGTGATGAATCTATATTGAGCCATAGAAAGAGCTGTTTTAGTCTCTTGATGATGCATGAGTTAGTACAACTTGTTAAAAGGCAAAAAGATCTCTTTTGTGCGAAAAAACTGATCTCACCAATTCTCTCCTATGAGACGGCTTGCCATTGCACTTGGCATGAACTTAGGGGGAGTTTTGGGTGACCTAGACTATCTTCTTAAGCTTCTCGCTTGGAGTAGTCGCATAAGGCTTGAGACCTAGCACATGATAAAACAAAAATCTGGTTGGATGGCAGGATGTGATCAATTCGATCTGAAAAGGTGCTAAAAGCTAGAACGAATGTAGTTTGTAATGTTCTGCTATTTTAATGTGAATTGGACCTTGCTTGATAGCTTAATTTCATTTTGGTATTGTAATGTTCATAGAATGGGACCACAACATAAGCATACAGCATCCTACATACATGAATCTGCTTCTACAAACAATGAAACCTTCTTCATACATATTGCATAAACTACCACAAGGATACACACACATAAGCTTCTCTAGCCACTTCAGATGGTCCAGAATCCTATCAAGGCGCTCGTTAGCTAGTGGTATGTTCACCGTTGGAGCAGGTGGAGCTACCGGTGGATGTTCAACTGCCATTTCTATCACGACACCAATAGGGTCTGTCCATTGGAAGTATTGGCATCCGCATGCCTAAAATCCACACCGAATAGTAAAAAAATGGCAAAACATACCAAAAATCGAAATACCAACATTCCCAGAAATCAAACTCACCGAGAAATATGGACACTTGTAGAATGCACACCCCATGTTCTCTTCAGTGTTGGAGTAGAGGACATTTGCTTGGACCCCGTAGTTTGGTCAATTGACACGCCTTGCATTCGCCAGCACCACGACTTTTCGATTCATCGAACTCGACGACTGAGACATGGTGCTGAGGAGAAGAGAAGAGAAGAGGAGTGGGACAACTGCAAGTAGATGAGAAGAGAAGGAGATGGAGGAAGGGCTTTTATATAGCTGCCTGGGGTGTCAACATGCTGACTCCCGCACAAGCTCAGTTGTACCCACAACAACAACAATTAAGATCGTAAACCAGACACATGCATAATGTTAGTTGTACATAAATTAATATTTACATAATAAGACTGATATTACCAGAAATAGGGAAACTTACGTAGAACAAACTCACGTGACTGGTAGAGGTGTACCTACAAACTGGGTAGGAGTTATGTTGGTCCGGAGCCACAAGGACCCGCCCGACAAGTCTGGATAAGGAGCCGTTGTCGTGGTCATTGGGCACGACGCACTTTGGCTCACCCCCTGTCTATGCACGTTGTCCTCACGTGACCGTACGTCCACCATGTCCCTCAGCCGTCGACACAACATCAGCCGCGTCCCAGATCCAGAGCATGGCGTCTCTGAGGTCTTGCGTCGTCATCTCGATGCGGTCCCCGATCCAGGATAGAATGGAGGTCGCCTCCGAGTACACCCCTTAATAGATCGCTCTGTTAGGCACGAAGAACAAGTTAGAACTTAAAAACATGACAAGTAAATAAACATTATGGACCGTTCACTACGTACCGCGCGATGGAATGCATAGTCTGGTTGTGTGCGGTATGTGTTGCTCATCGCGGCGACGTGTGGTGGTGGGTCATCCACGACCTAAATGCAACACACTCTTGTCCGAGTGTTGTACCACTTGATGTAGTCATAGTACGTCAGTGGTCGTATAAAGCGACCTCTGGACCACGTCCTCCAAGGCATGTCCCCACTGGTCCACCCACAGCTCCATGCATACTGCCTAGGATGTGATACCTGGGGCACCCTTTTTGGTGTACCTATAGAAAGCAACATGACGAAAATATTAGTACACATGAAAAACAACGAAGATAATATATTCAAGATGAACTTATTCATAGATGTTCGGCGGCAATAGCTCTTCCCGTGGGACTGGGACCTACTGTTGTCTGCCTCATCACCCGATGGACGGAGCAGGACTCCACGTACACATCGTGCACCAAGCGACGCCACGTGAGCCAGTAGGCGAAGTTTCGCACCGGCCGGACAAGCCAATAAGCTCTGTAATGGATGTTGTTCAATCGTATGAATGACCCACAATACGAGTGTGGCTTATTGTTGTACCATCGAAGATAAGATAAGATGTTTACTGCATGCAATTCATCGAAGAAATCGATAAAGAGCTATATTTTAAGAAGTCTAATTCGTCTAACACCCGGGTTCCAAATGGACTAACAGTGCATTTCATAGATGTAGAAGACATCGATCTATTAAAGCGCTTGCAATTTTCAGTCCTGTGCGACTAGCAGTACAATTCTCGTTTTTTTACGGACCAAAAAAGAGAAAAGAAGTGTTGGGCCGAGCAGCCGCCGGTAGCTGTAAAACTCTCTGCTGGGCCGCTCCCGCCGATTTATCCCCGAGGGAGAAGCACGCATGGTGCTCCGGCTGCGCGGGCAAAATGTGGGCCGGCACGATCGTTATTCCTTCGTAGGCCGCACTGTATGTACCTTGCCGCTCTCTGCTGCGTTTCGCGTGTGCGACGCGCGGCCCCGTGTTGTACACATGGTTGTTTAATTAAACAGGCTTATGCTGCTAATTAATTTCGGTGTCGGTCGTAATTCGTGACGGGCCGGTCGAGGCGGCGTCAGACAACGTGGAGGACATCCGGCTAAATACGGGCGGACGAGCCGACGAGTCGCGAGGAAATCGTGCTCGGTGGGTGACCGTGCGAACGAAGCTTTAAGCCTTTTATTTTGTTGCGGCGGACACTACTTTCGTAATAAACCATTGCAACGATGCTATTTGCACCAAAAAAAAATCCAAAAACAACATAGAACTTCGGGTGCATTATAGAGAAAATTGAGGGATAATGCACGAATTGAAGGTGTACGTGGCTTAAGATAGAAAATTAGGTTGTTCGTGGTGCATCGGTGTATATGTGGGCAAAGCATTTTAATATCATGTAAATTAATAAGATAATTTTGAGAGACCATGTGGAGGTCGTCCGTGTGTGTGATGAGTAATTGACATAGGTTTAGGAAGTCGAGTTTGGTTTGTGTGGTCGGACCATGTCGTTTATGCGGTGCATTCGATTCAATGGTTTGGGCTCAATATTTTGTCTCGATGCTATTGTATGGTTACAATATGTCGAGCGGTGCTATTTGATGTGTTTCTTGTCTCGTGTGATCGCAGGACATCGGGTGGAGTCGTGGCGAGACACGGTGGACCGGACTAGGTGCGAGTGTACCGAGGTCGAACGGTCGGGATGTGTCGAAGACGACGTGGACTCGAGGTGGTTGCGGCGTGCGAGACAAGGAGCACGGAAGCTTCCGGAAGGTGCGAGGAGGGCTAAACAGAATTTCGCAAGGTCGCACAAGCGGAGCGGGCTCCGTTGGACTTAGCGGGCGTAACGGGGAGGAGACCCGTTAGCCAAGGCTATATAAAGGATTGGAGGGGCTGCATGCCTGTTGATGGATTATGGAGGGAGTTAGGGTTTGCTAGTAAAAGAGGCTTTGTGAGGTTGTTTCTCTTTTGCTCTTTAGTTGTTGAGAGTTGGTGGAGATGGACAAGAGTTGTCTCCTTCGTAGCTTTCTCCTTCCTGCATGAGTGAACTAGTTCTTGAGATGGAGAAAGGGAGGATTGAGTGAAAGTTTCTAATCATTCCTCTTGTATCAATCATGTATCTCTCTTCCTCTAGATCAATATGAGATGGTGCTTGATTTTGATTTGATGTGCATTTTTGATTGCCTTTTACTGCTTTGAATGCAGTTTCGTTCCTTGGTTTAATTGCTGGGCTGCTCTTCGTTGCTTCAAAGTTTCAGACCCTTCTTTGATTGCAGTCCTCTTGTTCTTGTACTTGAAATCTTGAATCACCGGTCGCTCCCGCTTTCTATTGGTCTTTAAATCTTGTTTTTCTTCTTCTTTGTGCTTGCAAAAAACTTCGGAGAAAAGCAATGAGTCTTGACCTTGTGTGAGCTCCTGAAAATCCCCAGAGTCTGAGCGGCGACTGTGTGTGCGCCTGTAAAATTCCCAGAGCCCTTGGCGGCGCGTGTTCTTGGCTTGTTCTTCGCCTTGACTGCTTGTTGTTGCGACCGAGCAGAGCTTGGCAGAGGCTGTTCCTCCGTGCGGAAATAATCTTGGCAGCAGCCTGTAGCACGTGGGAAAACAGCAGAGCTTGATGTTGCATGGAAATCAATCTGGTTGCTCCTTGTTTTGATATTTTTTTTATTCCTTGAGATGCATGTGTGTTTGATTTAATTAGCCTTTTTTGATCCGACCATGCTCCATCTATTAAATGCTTTTGGCTGCAATCTGTGACCGAACTATTGAGCTCTTATTTGCTTGATCGGCAGCCTGTACTCCCGATTAATCTAGTGCCTGGAGAGCACCAAGCAGAAAAGCAAAAATCTGACGGCGGCGTCCTGCTCCAACCTTGATCCTTTTTTTTGCTCACTGTGATTGTTTTATCGCCACGCTTGTCGCTTCGTTGGAAGGATTGATTCTACAGTGCATTTTTCTTTTTGCTGATTTTCAACCATTTTGCATGCAGATTAAACAGCGGTATTTTCAGTTGAATTTTTTACTGGCTGGTCTCTGATTTATGCTGAATTTTTCAGTATCACATGCGTTCCAGGTTTGAGCAGAATTAACTCTCTGTGAATTACTTTGTTTTGCTTCTTCTTAAAAAAAACAAAAAAAAATTAGTGTATGTTTTCTCGGGGGCGATTCTAAAGAGAGCGACATTCACCCCCCCCCCTCTGTCGCCATTTCGGTCCTACAAATTTAGTGCACACATAATCAACGTATTGCTTGAGATTAACAGAGGTACATGTGCACACAAATATTTTGAAAAAGTGTAACCAACGAAGGAAGAATAGAGGCATGCAACTATATGATGCATACGTGATAGAGAGTGGTTAACTTATTATACTTAATTTTTTTCTATCAAAGCTCATAACTCAATTTTCTTTCTCAAGTTGTATTTTCCTTGAAGGTTATATTATCATTTCTAATGTTTATAATATCTTAAAAATCTAAATAGCTACCAGATATGTAAATATATTCTCGAACATCTAAGTTATACTACACTATAAACTTTAAAATAAATCTACACACGGAAATATGTGTACCGCTAGTTCTATTTTGAAAAATATATTATTAAAAAAATCTGAAGGCTCATCCCGGCACAGAATCTTTGACCGGAGGGCCAGCTAGACACATTCATCGATCGGTGTATCATATTAGTAGGCCCTGTTTGGAACAGCTACACTCCCAGTTTTTGCAACTCCAACTCCAGCTTCACTCTTGGATCTACTCCCCTGAGAAGTTGGAGTAGTCCGATGAGGTGTTTGGTTAGAAAGGTAACTCCCACTCCATGAATGAGAATAATCTACGTAAAAATACGAGAGCACCCTTGGATTCGTGACTTGCATTTTTTTCAGATTTACTACTATTCATGTGGTATTTACTTGAACTCCAGATTATTTTAAAATTCGCACTTGGATATTTTCTTGAATCGTTTGCAATCGCAGCACGGGATAGACAAGGAGCTGCATAAATGATGCGTGATAGATCCAACGCACAAACAGCTTCCCCAGTTCTCTCAGTCATTGCGAATAGTTGGTCCTCGTGTTTGGAACGCAGAGAACGCCCAGTTTGTCCAAAAGCAGACACGACTTGCTTGTGCTATTTGATCTGTTGGTTAATCGGATCTTGCTTGTGCTTTCTAATTGCAGCATCATGTTTGGACCAGATTTTTGTGGGTATGCCACCAAGAAGGTTCACGCCATCCGTACCAAGAACGGATGTGCAGCATCATGGTTGGACCCGATCAGCTAAAGCATGTGCACACTTGAGTTAATTTTGCATAAATATAAACGAATATCATAGAGAAAAATTCATAAACTCAAACAGATGAAGTTCATAACAAAGGTTCTAATTCGATAGATATCATAACAAAAGTAGAATTGGTTCTTGAACAATTCTAAGAATCTTATGCTAGCCATGTCAAGAATTCTAAGATATCTCAATGTCTAGAATCACATCAAGCTCAAATATGTAGGCAAAAATATTTGGTTCACCACAACATGAATCATGAATGAATCAAACATGATATTTGAAAAGATAGCTCTCATTTACGTAATATAGACTAGGGTTCAACATAACTTCATACAATGTTACCGTCTACCACGAAGGCATAGTAACTAGTGTCAATTACAACCGGATCAATGATTGGATTGATCACAAGCACAGTGATATGATGTCAGCAGAAACACCATCTAGACCAGACCTAAGCCTAAATTCTACATAGCATTAAGCAAAGAACATGATCAGATAAACATCTAATTCACATTACATTAAACCATGGATTTCTACATGCCTGGTATCTTTTGATTCGCACATCTTGGGCTACCCATCTTCCTCATAACCTGCATTGCATAAATTAGTTCACATGATTAGAATAACCTAACTATTGAAATCACAAGTAAACATCGAATTCTAGATAGGCGTACCTCAAGTCATTTGAGTCCACTGAACTAGGGCTACTATCTAGGCCATGGATCTTCATACATAACATACAGCCACTAGTCACATTTATCTTGCTCTTGTGATATGTTGTTGATCATACACACCAACGAAAATCACAAGCAATTCGGCCACCAGCCCACCACATGCAATACCATACAACATATGAACACACTAACATCACAACAAGCATCATCCAAAACACACTAATGTACAAGCAAGCAAAAATGGGGCGGCTAAAGGGGGAGGGGTGGCCACAGGTGAAGAGGGAGACCCAGCAAGGAATTGAGACTTGGGAGGGAAAGGGGGAGAAGCGGGCGGCGATCAAACCTTCACTAAGGACCAGGCCGGGGAAGAATCCGCCGTCGGGGAGGAGCCGGGGAGAGAGGCCGCGCGCCAGGGTGGAGTCGTCGGGGTGGAGTCACTGGGGGGAGAGGCCGCACGCGTCGGGTGGAGCCGCCCGCCACCCTGGCGTCCCCTTGCTACGAACGGGGGAGAGGATGAAAGAAAGGCTACGCAGGGGGAGGCGAATGGAAGGGGGCTGCGGGTTGGGGGCAGGGTATATGAGTGGCATATTGCGGGTAATTACTCTCAACTTCTAGAGGTATTTTGTTTTGTTGGTCCGCAGCTTCTTATTTGGAGCAAGGTTCTACCCGCTCCCAAAATTTGCACTACAGGCTGCTCTGCTCCCGATTGCTCTAACTTCAAAAAATTTGTGAAGCAACCCCATTTAGCACAGCTCTACAAACTCCAACTATGAAGCTAGGAGTTGAAGCTGTACCAAACAGGGCCGTAATATATCTCAAATGCACACATCACATCACTTAATTTCTCGGCTACGGTAATTTTACCTGGTAAAAGGGCGCAGAGTTTCTTCGCGACCAAACGCGCCACGTCGCCTACTGTCTTCGTCACTGTATGACTCCGCGCGTTGCGCTGCATGCATCGTCCGATTGTCTCGTCAGTCCGCTTCGACGGGTGCGTGCTTAGCCGCAAGATTCCGCGCCGCGTAGTGTAGCTCGTTCGATCGGCTAGGACGTGCGTATCGGTAGGCCCACAGAGATCGACACCCGTGCCTACGCGCGCGCCAGGAGATCGACACGCATGCCTACACACGCCTTCGCCCATCGCCGCACGTGGGAAACACATCCTCTACCATTACATAGCAATGTCATGGATGAACAGTACCGTGACATTGTGTACGGGCCGTTGGAGCGAAAACAGGATGCTCAGATCGAGGTGTGCACTGTAGCAACACTGTAGCAAATACTGTACCACATGCACTGTTCGTGAGTGCTGTAGTATTACTGTAGCGTTCTTCCTGAATGTCACGGTACTATTTACGATGACATTCCAATTGAAATGTTAGAGGATGCCAATCCCGCGCGGGTCGTCCTCCAGTCCACCGCATCGGCTCTTTTTTTCTCCCCATGAGCAGTCGCGCTGTCTCGTCCTTGTCCTTCCTGTCTTCTTGCGTTCGTTCTTCTTGCTCGTTCGCGCGTAGGCAGGCGCGCCCGGCTCTAGTCATGACAAGAAGCTGTCGCTGCTTCTGGGGTGGTTGCTGCTCTCATGGCTCTGCTGCCTCCTCTCACCTGTGGCCTCGTCGGCGCGCGCCGTCACACACCTGCCCGGATTCGACGGCCCCCTCCCCTTCTCACTGGAAACCGGGTGCGTGACTGCATGCATACCATGAACTCGTTCCTTTTTTGTTTGGTAGTTTCAGGCTCCACACAAAATCTTTAGGGCAGTTGGTGGAACTATTTTCCATGAGATAACTTACAATCAGCTGAGATCAAATAATGTTTGACTTCCTGACTTCTTGATCACCTGAGTAGTGAACTTGTGATTACATTGGGCAAGAAAGAAAGAAAGAGAAGAACTAGCAAATCATCAGGTTGCTATGACGACTCGTAACCGCCGGTTCTCAAACCGAACGATGCAAGTGGTAATTGAGATCAAAACACAACGCAGGAACAACAATTTGGGGGTAGATGAGAAGAACTAGCAAAGGGGATAGAACAGCAGAAAGGAGAGGAGATTCGAATGCATTTCTTGGCCTCTCCCTCGACACACAACCCGTGCACGTAACAGCCACTCTGACTTCGGCCCCGCCTGCCGGACATACAACGCCACCCGCCCTTCTCTATTTGCTTACCCTCTCCTCTGACGTTTCTGAATTTTCCTCTGCTTCTTGGCTTGCGTCGGTGACAGTTGCTTTGCAATTTCTCAAAGTTCAGTTTTCCCCAGCCACAGCCGTTTTCCGTCGTGATCAAAGCTAACTCGACAAGATGGAGAATACAATGCGCAATCTTTTTAATCATGGAAAATAGAGAGGTTTTACTTGATCAATATGACACAAGCTAGCTAAACTCTGTCCAGTTTCCTAGACGTGAAGCATTCACCTACGGTTCGTGTGTCCTGCAGGTACGTGGAGGTGGACGAGAGCACCGGCGTGCGGCTCTTCTACTACTTCGTCCAGTCGGAGAAGGACCCCGAGGTAGACCCGCTGTTGCTGTGGCTGACAGGTGGGCCCGGCTGCTCCAGTCTATCAGGCCTTACCCACGAGATAGGTAGTTACTAGCAAGTTATGTCACTTCACAGAAAGATACATAACATATATAACTAACTGGATTTTTTTTAATAATACTATTTTAATAAAGAATTATAAAAATAAATAGTCGATCTTTTTTTTACAAAAATACACTACTATCGCCATTCCAAATGACGGAATGTCCCTTTCGCCGTTTGGAATGGCGGCATGATCCCTGTAGTCATGGAAACAGTGCTACCGCCATTCCGGATGGCGGCGGAGGCTTTTTTTGCAATTTGAATTGGCGACAGGAGCTTGTCGCTAATTCAAATAGCGATAGGTATCATGTAGGTTATTTTTTTTAATATTCAAATTAAGGCAAATCACCATTCGAAATGAGGATAGGCACTCCACAAGTCCCTATCGCCGTTACAAATGACAGCACAACCTGTCGCTATTACAAATGGTGACACAACATCCCTATAAAAGACCCCTAAAATTCGGGCAAAATTCACCTTTATTCAGAAAAAAGAGAAAGAGGGGGGAGGGAAGGGAGAGGAGTAGGAGGAGTAGAGGGGGAAGAGAGGCGCTAGCGAAGCGTTGTCCGTCCGGTCGTCCACATTCTAGGTAATTTTTTTAACTAAATGGATTATATAATTTTAGATGCATAGTTAAATAGTGTAGTATATTGTAGTACATCATTTTTTGTCTGTGTAGTTTAGTTTTAGTACTACTGCTAATATTGTTTCTTATTACTTTCTGTTTCTGTTTCTTATTATGTCGTGCGTCGAATTATAATGTGTAACTTAAGTTTGCCGTTACTTTCAGCTTTCTTTTGAAAAATTTCCCAGATGAATTGGCGACAAGATCCTGTCGCCAATTGAATTGAATTCAATTGGCGACTTAGGTCTCTACTGCTATTCAGGGACATTTTCATACTGTTCTAATGGCGAGTGGCGACAGGGATCCTGTTTATGTTTGTATTTATTTATTAAAATAGTATTATTTAAAAAATTCATAACTAACTAATTCATGGTGAAATGTGCATATGGGTGTGCTTGCTCATGTATATAGGACCCTTCCTATTCGATGCTCAAGGGTACAGAGGCGGATTCCCCACTTTACTGTACCGACCCGAGACATGGACTAAGGTCTCATGCCAGTTATTATCTCTTCGCAAACATTATGTGCCTTTTTTAAAGCATATGGCAAGCTATCATCTCTGAAGTTTTTCGATCTTTGGTTGTTGAATTTGCATACTTTTGCAGGTGAGCAATGTAATCTTCGTGGATTCTCCGGTAGGGACTGGGTTCTCATATGCCGCTTCAGAGGAAGGGTTCAAGTCTAGTGATACCAAGGCAGTGAAACAGCTGGTCGTTTTCCTCAGAAAGGTTAGAGCCCTTCCCTGTTTTAGACACCAGCACTGGGAATAATCCCTTCCTCTATTATTGTACCAAGTTATACTGGTAAATCTCATTGGTAAAAACAAAAAACACCAGAAACTTCTGCTTTGATGGGCTGGATATATTTTAACAGTTTTGGGTAAGAACAGTCAAAGGTCATGATTTAGAGGCTTTTTAATGCCGAATTACATTGCTTTCTCCAACCCAAATGAATCATCCGTCGAGCAACCGTGTCGTACCACCGTGGTCGGCGACCTTAACATCGCCGTCTGCCCTTCGTTGCCTTGGACGATGCCGTCTAGGCTACCATACGCAATTTCAAGCGCCCTTATTGCCGCACTCCTCGCTCGCACCCGCGTTGCTTGCCGGCAACCTTGATATCGTCAGTTCGCCACGAAGGCGCCTTGACAATGTTCTCATGCCAATGTACATCTTTTTTATATCTGTGAAACCTTTCGGGGGTTTTTTTTCGATTACAAGATAGATGTACATGCACACACCACCACGCACTCATACTACACATGAGTGTGTCCTCTTATCACACACGTAGAATGACGGAGGTCGGAGATAAATCCGCGACCTCACAAATTTCCCATCGAGGGTTATAAAAGAATTGCTATGTGCAGTGGCTTCATGAACATCCCCGTTTCCACGCAAATCCGCTCTATATCGGTGGTGATTCATATGGTGGTTTCATCGTACCCACTCTTACCCACCAATTGACAGAAGTAAGCTTCTCTACACTATTTATTTAGATAATCAACTTTTACTTCACTGAAAAAAAATATTGTTATTTTTTGAGGAAACGACAGGACCGCCGTTATTGCATTAAAGAGGATAAAAAAAAATTGTTATTCCTTGTTATATTGTGTTGTGAGGTGTCTACCTGTTTTTGAGTTGGTGTTTGTATTCTCTTCCCCCTATTAATGAAGTGCGGCAGAGCTCCTGCTCTTCTTAAAACAAAAGGTAATATGCAACAATAAATCTTATCGCTAAGCAGTTTATTCATTTTAGTTTCTTAATTTGCTAATTTTGTACGAAATAATGTGTAATAAATCCAAAGTACCATGTTATTGAAATTTGTAGAAAGTAACAGGGTTCAAAAACCCGCAGTAACTAGTTACCAAATCTCGCCCCCCCCCCTCCCCCGAGATTTTGCAAACCGCTTCATGAGTTAGAAAGTTTTAAAATCAAATTTTGATAGGTTTTCAAATTCAAGTTCAAAATTTAAATTCAGTTTTTTTGGACGGTTTTCAAGAGGTTCATTGGCGGAAAATCGTAACTTGTCATAGCAACATGTACAAAAATAGATGGCTGCTAGTTGTTGGTGCGAAAAGATTGAGCCAAAGAATTTGATTAGCCAATATCCCAAAAGTAGCCAGCCGACTTCTTTCACTTGACCAATATGGTACAAAAAAAGACAAAAGGATTTTGCAATAGATAGTGCAATTCATCATTCTTTTATTTTTCTTTTAAGTTTGTTATTTTTGGCTCGCCTTCTATAGTTTGAGTTGAATTTGAAATTTTATATTATTGTATATTATTTGGAGTCTACCCTCCTTGATTATTTTGGGAAATTTTCATGTTGATACAGGACTCGGTTATATATATAGTTTGCATGTTCATGTTTTTTTTTCGAAAATTCCTTGGAAGAACTAGATATCTTTTTATTAAGAAGAAGCAATGTAGCAAAATTCAAGTTGAAGAGGACTCGAACCTGTATTGATGGGGGGTGTTCACAATGAATTTAATGTTGATTGTTATGCTGTTGATTACACATTTATCATGTATGCCACTACTAAGGGCATGTATAATGGTACAGACAGCTGCTGTCTATAGCAACTCTCTATGTCATCTGCAGACAACACCAAACACAGCTCATACGATGGGTTGTGGTGATACAGTCGGCTACAGGATTGTAGACAACACACAATCTTTTAATGTTTTTCTTGATTCTGGTACTACAATCAGCTACAGAATTGTAGACAACACATTTCTCTATCTTTATTCTCTTTCATCCACATCAACTTAAATTCTACGTGACAGAAGCTATAGACAGCTGATGTAAGCTCATTGTACATGACCTAACAATACTTGCCTCCATCTTTTCCAGGCAAACGAATCAGGAGAAACACCAGTTTTTAATATCAAGGTCTGATGCAATCCAATAATATCAATTAAGAAATATGGTCTTTGATGTTTGACTTGATTATGTTATTCACATGGGTTGTCTTTTGAAATGTGAAATTGTTTCTTAAATATATGCATGTTTGGTTGGTTGCTTAGGTCTACAATCAATTATTTTATTTTCTTTGCATCATTCAGGGGTACATTGTCGGCAATCCAGTGACTGATCACCAGTTTGACACAGACGGTAAAATTCCATTTCTTCATGGCATGGGACTTATATCAGACGAACTTTACGAGGTGATCCAACATCTCACAACAGTTTATGTAGTTCCGTATAAAACTTTCAGATTATGATTCCAGGCTTTCTAAAATAAACATCAAGTTCATTCTGAACAACAGAGGACCACACACTTGAAAATGATGTTTGGTTTCGCAGACGCGCGCGCACACACACACTTGAATGTTGTTATCTCGTGTGAAATTTCATGAGTTGCATCGCATTATCTCTCCCTCTTTCTCTCAAGCACAGAGTTGCATCACATTCTTTTGTACTCTTTTTATATTTGCCATATTCAGAACACAAAGAAAATTCCTTGCAGCAAGCTAAGGAGAGCTGTAGAGGAAAATACAGTGCTCCGCCCAATGCTCGATGCACAGAGTCCATCCAAGCTATAGACGATGTAAGTGCCCCTGAGCTACCGTCGTTGAGGCTATTTTGTTTTTGTAAGTATATAACTATACAATGGTTAATTGGTTTGGTGGCTGACATGATTTACAAATTAATCAACATTACCAAGCAGTGCAGGAAGGACATCAACGGGACACACATCTTGGAGCCCGTATGCGAAGAGGTCTGGAGCCCCAAGATTGCGGCAGCGACAGATGGAATGAGTAGGCTCTTGGTGGAGTCTGCTGATGATCTGCAGTCTGCGTTCGATTGTAGAGTTGAGTGCCAAGAATTACAGCATCCCATTCCATTGATTTCCTGCTCCGTTCATCCACTTAATTTTGCTCATAGAACTGATGTTATTTGACAACCTTTGTGTTGCACACTTTTGGTCTGATCGCAGAAAGCTTCCTACGTGCTTATTAAAATATGGGCGAATGATGAAACAGTAAGGGAGAGTCTCGGTGTTCACAAGGTACTAGTAGCAGAGTGCATTTATTTTCTAGTACCAGAATAAATTGGGTTATCTCTTAAAAATAGCTGGACTAGTTTTTCCTTTTTGAACTTAGCAATTAATCTCAGTGGTCATAGATATATTTCAGCAAACACAAAGTTTGCAAATAGTTAATCTCAAATGTGCAGTTTAGTCAGCATTTGGCCCTCAAGCTACTCATTATTTATGGCATATCAAATAGTAGCCATGTTCGGCACATCCCAGGTTTGCTTCCAGAGAGATGAGAGGTTAGCAGAGTGCAAAATCTGAATCTTGGTCTCGATATGCAGAGTTTGCTTCCAGAGAGCCTGCTCATTTGGTCGGGTGTAGATGTACACTCCACCATCCATATTTGAGTCCTCATCATGCTCGGATTTGAGTGCATATACTTTTAAATTAAATTGATACTTAGTTCCTCCTAGGTATCCATTGGAGACATTAACATTCCCCGAAAGAGTGTGCTCTCATACTGCTTAGTCTCCCATATCAAATATAATCTCATTATAATACTTTAAACCAAGCATCGGTCAAGAAGGGAAAAATATTTGCGCGTATGCTGAAAATTTATTGACTTTCGTTGTGCATTTGTGCATGAACACTGTTACACTACAGGAACAGTTGGAGCATGGAAAAGATGCAATTATGATATACAATACACTAATGATATCTCAAGTACAGTAGAGTATCATTTGAGGCTAACTACAAAAGGATACCGAGCAATTGTATACAGGTAATTAATGAAAGAAAACGGTCTATGTATTTTACATTCCGATTTGCTGCAGTCACGTAATCATACTTAGCTTAGATTGTTGTCTGATTGGAAAATTAAAAAGGCTCTTGCAAGATATTGGAATCCTCACTTCTCATGCTATGTATATTTCCATATGCAACTTTCGCCATTGATTTCCCAGTCAGACGACCGCCTAAGCGACAGCGTGCAGAAGATCGAAATTGCTCTTTTGTTGACATGTTAATCTAGATACCTGAAATATTTTTCATGTAATTAATGATGCAGTGGCGATCATGATAGTAGCGTATCCTTCGTTGGCACACAAGCATGGATTAGATCTCTTAACCTGTCTATCGTAGATGACTGGCGGCCGTGGTATGTTGCTGGCCAAGTTGCAGGGTAAGAACTAAGAAGTATAAATTTTACTACATCAATACTCGATGCAGAAATTTGCCACATTTGACTAATATCTTACCATAAGTGTTAATCCTTGAATGGTCGTCGGCTGGGGAAGTGGCGTTGAGGTGGAAGTTCTTTTATAATTCAGTTGAAATTTGCTATATGTTTGTTGAATTGTTTTTTTTGCGTGCGTTTTCCATTTAAATGCTCTGATGTGTTTTTCCAAAATATGCAAAAGTGGATCTTCATGCTATTTAAAAATTTCGATAGCAACTCTCACAGGATTACGCATTAACTTCTGCCTATTCACCACTTCCCCAATGGGCGGACATCTACATATTAGCATTGCTTATATCTCATATTAATTTAATTAGTCTGTTTTCTAGGTTCACAAGAAGTTACTCGAATAACCTAACATATGCAACGGTGAAGGTACGTGCTTCGTAGATACGGTTCCTTTTCAAAACATAATTAAATTAGGATACAATCTACCATGCACATTAGTGGGTACACTATGTATAATAAGATTAATTTAATCTTGAATGCGTATGTATGTACAACGTAGGGTGCTGGGCATACTGCTGCAGAGTACAAACCGAAGGAGTGCCTCGCGATGTTTGTAAGATGGATTTCAGGCGACCCTCTGTAATGGATGTGCTTTTTTAAAGAATCAGCTCTGTAATGGATGTTGTGCAATCGTATGAATGACCCACAATACGAGTGTGGGTTATTGTTGTACCATCGAAGATAATATAACAAGATGTTTACTGCATGCAATTCAACGAAGAAATCGATAAAGAGCTATATTTTAAGAAGTTTAATTCGTCTAACTACCGGGTTCCAAATGGACTGACAGTGCATTTCATAGATGTAGAACACATTGATCTATTAAAGCGCTTGCAATTTTCTGTCCAGTGCGACTAGCAGTACAATTCTTGTTTTTTTACGGATCAAAACAGAGAAAAGAGGTGTTGGGCCGAGTAGCCGCCGGTAGCCGTGAAACTCTCTGCTCGGCCGCTGCCGCCGGCGCTGCCGCCGATTTATCCCCGAGGGAGAAGCACGCGTGGTGCTCCGGCTGTGCGGGGAAAACGTGGGCCGTCACGATCGTTATTCCCTCGTAGGCCGCACTGTATGTATCATGTATGTGCGTCGCGCCGCTCTCTGCTGCGTTTCGCGTGTGCGACGCGCGGCCGTGAGTTGGGAGTGGAAGGGCGCCTTTCTGATCCAGACCCACGCACTGACCGATCTCCGCCCATAGGCTGCAGGCTGCAGCTGTGCGCTTCTACCTTCCATGCATCGGATGGCAGCTTGCCACCGGCCGCGCGGTCTTGGGTGGGCCGTGGCCGTTGCCGATTTAGTTTGCCTGGGCCGCAGTGCTCGATAGGTGAAATGGGCTATCGCGGATATCAACCCCACACCAAAGTCATAATGGTTTAAGGGCTTCCTTGAAGTTTACAGTAACTAGCGGAAGTTCCTATGCAATTTACGCTAGGTGTTGCAACATATTATATTTATTGTATAACTCTATTATCTTTCAAAAATATAGTTGTATCTATTATACAGTTGTAATATTTATACATGATTAATATGTATTGTTATAATCTGCTCCACCAAAATAAGTGGTGTAGATCTTCTTCTTTCCCTCTCGATTAATGAGAGAATTTATTATTTATATATGATTAATCTATACCGTTATAATCTGACCCCATCAAAATAAGTGGTGTAGATTATCACCTTTTCTCTTGATTAACGAGAGAATTTCTAGCAACTTTTTTCTTATTTAAGAATTACTGTAGGATTTTCTAGACCTCAAAAACGAAGGAGGTACCTTGCGTATCACCGGTTGTTTGTGTGTATATATATCACACCTTAATCTGGATTTTCCTTGAACATAAATAAACTGAAACCGAACGGCATCTAGCTGACAGTGAGTCTATGATATGGAGTAACCATTCCACATGTCATACACAAAAAAAAAAAAACCCCTGCAAATAACATGACTCCAGAAGTCACTCAAAATGTAACACACCAAGATATGGAAGTAGTAAAACTTTCCGTCAAACGTAACCACGGCCCGAGTCCAGTGCCGAAAGCCGTGCGCCCGGCCCAACGTACTCCACACAAAGATATGGATGTCGTGGACGCAACCTTCGTTCCTCTCCCCCAAGAACCATGGCGCCCCCACCACCTCGCGCCCGTGCCCCCGCCCCCCTTATAAAACAAACACTACTGCTCTGCTGCGTCTTGTGAACCCACTGCATGCCCTTCTCGTCTCAGACAAACTGAGCGTCGGTAACCGCTAATATAACCAGCCGAGGCAAATGGCGGTCTCCACAGCGCAGACGAACTCCGGCGAGTCTCTGCACTCCTCCACCTTCGCGTCACG
Source organism: Phyllostachys edulis (assembly GCA_036346405.1). NCBI lineage: Eukaryota > Viridiplantae > Streptophyta > Magnoliopsida > Poales > Poaceae > Phyllostachys > Phyllostachys edulis. The sequence goes on from CM070551.1 coordinate 36,632,871, forward strand.
CTATGTGCGCACCTCGCTCCCGAGGTACAGTCTACAGATCGACAATGGCGCGTCGCTTTCCAAGTCTTAATTTGAGCTATGCAGAGATTGATGAGTGTGGGTGTCGCTGTTGAGGGTCGAGGCGTCCAAACTGCTGGTTAGCTGGGACCGGGACGCGTAACAAACTAGCAAGGCAGATTTGGTTGATTTCATTCGGTAATATACTGGTTTCGTCAGGTGGGACACTCCGATCCACGTCACTACTACAGAACAGACCTTTGGTCGAACTGCCAAATGGGCAATAGTCTCGAAGAAAATTGCGTCCGGGATCAAAAAGATCTTTAGTCCTGGTTGGTAACACCAACCGAGACTAAAAGTCCCCTGCCCAACGGCTCTGGTGGCAGGCTTTTGCAGGAGGGACATTTAGTCCCGGTTGGTGTTACCAACCGGAACTAAATGTCAACCTTTAGTCCCTGTTGGTACTACAATCCGGGACTAAATCTTTAGTCCCGGATTGTAGTACCAACTCGACTAGTTTGGATTTAGTCCCGGTTGGTAACACCAACCGACTAAATGTCCTTCTATTTAAACTCTGCTTTGCGTTAAATCACAGAGCCGGAACGCCGCCGCCGCCGGCCGACACGCCTGCTGCACCATTGCACCACCATGAGCTGCTCATTCACTCAACCGTATTCACCGGCGTGTTCATGTAAGCTCCTGATGCTAACCTGCCGTCCATTATGAAAAATATGAAATGTGAAATTTGAATAATTTTTATATGTTATAAAATTGCCAATTAATTCATAAATGGAACTTTCATGATTTTTGTAGGCCACAATAAATTTCCAAAAATCATGAAATTTGTTTTTCCACTAAGTTACACTGTGAACAGTCCATATAAAATTTTTAAGACTATTTGGACAAAGTTGAATTTATACCTATTTTATGCTTATTTATTTAATTATTATTCCATGAATTTTGTAGGCTAAATTAATGATCCAAAATTCTGAAAATTGTTTTGCCATCTAATTAGGCTATGAACTATCTGTACAAAAATTTTGGGATCAATCTGAAGACTTTTATTTTTCACCTTATTTAATAATTATTTAAATAAATGAAAAATAACTTTTACATGTGTTAGTTAGGTTAAGCTTTGAGGATGTTTGATGAGATAAGTCTTATCTTATCAGATCCAACCTCTTGGGTAAAAATAATAAATATTAATTTTGTTTTAATAAATAAGTTTAATATTTAATTATTAAGTAATTAGTTAATCTCTTAATTAGCTTAATCACTTAGTTATTGTTTGCCTTTTGGATTGATTGTTGACCTAGGGTCATTCACCCTTAATGACTTTGGGCAATTTAGTTAATTATTAATTATCATTTAACTTGATGTCCTTCTCCTTAAGCTTGCTGCTTTTGCTGTTAAATCACAGAGTAGAACGCCGTCGTCGCCGCCGACACTCCATACGGGCAAGGCGAAGCTCCTAGTGCAAACGCTGTCAAATAGTGTTGATTCTTTGAAAATTCAAAATAAATTCATCTTAATTTCAAAAATTCTAAAAAATTTTGGGTAGCCTCTCTATCATGTGTACTATCTGGGAAAAATTTGAAACTTGAAATTTAATTATGTGATATGTCATATAATGCATTTATAACACGCCATTGGATGTACAATGCCGATCGCCGCTCAAAGAGTTCATTGATGGCGTGCATTATTTCTTAAGAGTGGCCGAGGCAAATAAGCGGGATGGTTTCATGTGCTGTCCATGTGCCCTGTGTAAGAATTTGAAGGAATATTCTGGCTCAAGGAGTCTTCACTCACACTTGTTGAAGTCGGGTTTCATGCCAAACTATATTTGTTGGACCAAGCACGGAGAAACCAGGGTTATAATGGAAGAAGGTGAAGAAGAACAATTGGACCCTAACGACATTATTGCTCAATACGGTGACTTCGATGATACTGCAATGGGCGAAGCTGAAGAAGAGGCAGGGCCAGAAGACACACTCGCTGAAGATGATGCTCTTGGTGATGTCATTCGTGATGCACAAAGAGATTGCGAAGTGAAAAGGAGAAGGCTAAGTTTGACCGCATGCCGAGGATCACAAGAAATTACTATACCCGTCCGTAGAAGATGGGCAAAAAAGTTGGGTACAACATCGAGTTGCTACAATGGAAGGCATGAAATGGTGTATCCGACAAGGCATTTGGGCAATTATCAAGATCCAAAAAGATGCTTCCGGCCTAACGAATTGCCCGCCACTACGTCGGCAAAAACAAAGTCGTCGCCTTTGGGATTAGAAATCCGAAGATACATGCATGTCCTAATGATCGCATCCTGTATCGTGGCAAGGACTACGAGAATTTGGATGAATGCCCGTATGCAAAGCGTCGCGGTATAAGATCGCGAGATGACCTGGCGATGTTGAGGGCGAAGAACGCCCCAGAAGAAAATCCTGCCAAGGTTATGTGGTATGCTCCTATAATACCACGCTCAAACGTCTGTTCATAAACAAGGACCATGCAAAGTTGTCGCGATGGCACAAAGAAGACCGTAAGGTAGACAACATGTTGAGACACCTCGCCGATGGGTCCCAAAGGAGAGCAATAGAGAGAGAATTCACGAGTTTGCGATGACGCAAGAAACATAAGGTTCGCTTTAAATGCGGATGGTATGAATCCTTTTGGGGATCGAGCACTAGTCATAGCACTTGGCTCACATTTATGTATCTACAACCTTCCTCCATGGTTATGCATGAAGCGGAAGTTCATTATGATGCGGTGCTCATCCAAGGCCCGAGGCAACCCGCAACGACATCGATGTCTACCGAGGCCATTAGTTGAGGAACTCCCGCTTTTATGGAGCAAACCGGTGTGCGTGTGTGGGATGAGTACAAACAGAACACTTCGACCTGCGAGCATTGTTGTTCGTAATAATCAATGATTGGCCTGCTCTAAGTAATCTTTCGGAGACGCACAAACAAGGGATACAATGCATGCACACAATGTTTTGATGACATTGACAAGATATATTTGAAAAATGTCGAAAGGTCGTGTACCTTGGCCATCGCTGCTTTCTTCCTATGAATCACCAACTAAGAAAGAAAGGCAAGCATTTTAACGGTAAGGCAGAACACCGAACCAAGCCTCGCAACCGAACTGGGGAGGATGTACTTGATATGGTCAAGGATGTGCAAGTAGTCTTTGGAAAGGGACAAGGCAGCGAACCTGTTCCGAAAGATGCTAAGGGACACGCACCCATGTGGAAGAAGAAGTCCATATTTTGGGAGCTACCCTATTGGCAAGTCCTAGAGGTCCGCAACGCGATCGACGTGATGCACCTGACAAAGAATCTTTGTGTGAACCTGCTAGGATTCATGGATGTGTATGGAAAGTCTAAGGATTCACTCGAAGCACGACAGGACTTGCAGCGCATGAAAGAACGAGACAACCTGCATCCAGAGAAGACAGACGATGGACGCCATTACTTAAGACCTGCTAGCTTCACTCTTAGCAAAGAAGAGAAGGAAAGCATGTTTGAATGCCTAAACAGCATCAAGGTCCCATCTGGATTCTCCTCCAATATAAAGCGATAATAAATGTGCGAAAAGAAATTCCTACACTTAAAGTCCCATGACTGCCACGTGCTTATGACGCAATTGCTTCCGGTTGCTTTAAGAGGAATTCTACCTCCACATGTACGTCTGGCCACCGTGAAGCTATGTGCATTCCTCAATGCAATTTCTCAGAAGGCAATCAATCCAATGGAACTAGCTACTCTACAGAATGATGTGGTTCAATGTCTTGTCAGCTTTGAGTTGGTGTTCCCTCCATCCTTCTTTAATATCATGACACACCTCCTAGTTCACCTGGTCAAGGAGATTAATATTCTCGGTCCTGTGTTCCTACACAACATGTTCCCCTTTGAGAGGTTCATGGGAGTCCTGAAGAAATATGTTCACCAGCGTGCTCGGCCAGAAGGAAGCATCGCCAAGGGCTACGGACGAGAGGAGGTCATTGAGTTCGTGTTGACTTCATTCCCGACCTTGACCCGATTGGTGTTCTGAATCGCGACACGAGGGAGACTTAGTGGAAAGGAACACTAGAGAAGAAAACATATATCGATGCACGGGGACGATTATTTCAATAAAGCGCACTACAGCTTCTTCAAAACTCCTCCGTGGTGGAGCCGTATGTCGAGGTACACAAGGAGTTCCTCGATCCCGCCTTTCAGGAAGAATGAAGCTTGGATTAGGCGTCATCACATGGAAACTTTCAGCGGTTGGTTGCGAAAAGAATGTCGTGGTGATGACAATATTGATGAGCAATCAGATTTGTTAGCTAGGCAACCATCGTGGCACATCCTCACGCATAAAGGGTACGAGATAAATGGAAATACATTTTACACCGTAGCCCAAGATAAAAGGAGCACGAACCAAAAGCAGTGGTGTCTGCAGAGATGCCATGCACCCAAATGGAAAGAGGCAAACATATTATGGCGCATAGAGGAGATTTGGGAACTAGACTACGCACCTAATTTTAAAGTCCCTTTGTTCCAAAGTGCTAATGGGTGAAGATGACCGGAGGCGGGTAACAATGACAAGGAGTATGGAATGACAACAAGGACCTCAACAATATTGGGTACAAAGACGAACCATTCGTCGCTTCTGGCGATGTGAATCGGTGTTCTATGTGAAAGACATGTCTACAAAACCCAAGAGAGGGAAAAACGACGACAAATCAACCAATGAGCCAAAAGCGCCACATAGTTCTTTCAGGAAAAGAAACATCGTGGGAATTGAGGACAAGTCGGACAAGTCAAGATTATGAAAGGGATGACCGAATCCCGCCCTTCAAGCAGACCAAAGACCCAAGCATCTGCTAAATGCCGAGGACACTCCATGGTTACGGCATGATCATAACCAAGGGTCATACGTCAAGAAGAAGTTCACCACTGTGCCGCTTGATATATAGTGATGTTTAATAAATAGTGTGTATTAGAGATTTTATGTAATAATTGTAACTTCAGATGTTTCTATCATATTTTTCTTGTTTTTATCGTTTCAAATGAAATTCCTATTCGATAAAAGGACACATGTACCTCTGTGAAGCATGTCTTCTCCACCGTGTAAAAATGACTTGAAATTTTTTTAGCAAGTATTTATGCCTTCAAATGAAATTCCCAGCTTGTGGTTTGAGCCCTTCATTTTGTTTATAGTTGGCTCTTCACTTCCTAGCTTGTGGTCACTATAAAAGTCGTTTGAAATGTCAATAAGATAAAAGGAAATGCAACTATTATTTTAAAAAATTTATGCCTAGTATTTAATTTACTATGCATTTAACAAGAATTAGCATATTTATACAAATAAACTTAATACAAAACCCAAATCTGTGAAAACTGTGGCGGAATCGAATAGTGGGGACCTTTAGTCCGGTCCAGACACTGCTTGGGACTAAAGGTCACACACCCGGACTAAAGGTTCTCTGGAAAATATGTCCACATAAAACCTTTAGTCCTGCCGTGGCACCACCCGGGACTAAGGTCCAGCTTTTAGTCCCGGTCCAGTACACGGGACTAAAGGTCACATGACCGGGACTAAAGGTTCTCTGGAAAATATGTCCCACATAAAAGCCTTTAGTCCTGGCGTGGCACCACCCGACTAAAGGTCCAGCCTTTAGTCCCGGTCCAGACATTACCCGGGACTAAAGGTCTTTAGTCCCGGTTAGTATCCGCCCGACTAAAGGTCCTCAAGATTAAGCAACAAAGTGACTTCTTCCTTCTTCCACCCTTCCTCCTCGCCGTCTCCTCGCTGGCTTAATTCGTCGGCTCGGCTTGTCATCGCCCGGCCTCCTCCTTCCTCCTGTGGCGCCCCACTCCCGCCACCACCTCCACTCGGCTCCTCCCTCCGCTCCAGCTCGCCCGCTCCTCCTCCTTCCGCTCCAGCTCGCCCGCTCCTCCCTCCTTCGGCCGGATCACCTTGACTCACTTGCCAGCGGCTTCGCCACCAGTGCCGAGCCGCACTCCTCCACGCACGGTGAGCTCCTATCGTCTCTTGTCGCATTGCAGGAGCGAAAAAGGAGATCGAGAGAGAAAATATACTGGTTCACTGAGGAGGCAAGCGAGATTAGCTAGCCGCTTCGTTGTTTCCGTGCCTCGGTGGCAATGTGGTATAGACGACGACACAAAGACTAACCCCGTGGCGAGCCCTCTTTTGTGACCGGCCATCGAGCCGAGAAATTATTTTTGCAGGAGCTGGCGAATTGAATGTATATGTTGTTTTTCTTTTGTCGATGCATGTCACGAACCGCACGCCACTTGATGTGAAATCATAACCCGATCACTAGGGGTGGAAAAAGCTCGAAACTCGCGAGCCAGCTCGGCTCGTTAAGGGCTCGGCTCGACTCGGCTCGAACTCGGTCCCTTAACGAGCCGAGCCGAGCCAGCAAGCAAAAAAACTCGTTTTGTTAACGAGCCGAGCCGAGCTGGCTCGCGAGTAACTCGGTTAACTCGTTAAGCTCGCTTCGATTCACTTCTAAGATTAAGCTCTAGTGGGCAGTTTGCCACCTTTTATGAACGGTATTCTCTTGACATTCTAGATTGTCTTGGAAGCCGATGGTTATCAACCATATCTGATATCTCCAGAGAAAGGGTTGAGATCATTGATAAAAATAGTACTCAAAATGGCAATGGTTATGTATGGATCTGCATGCATGTTGCATGATTTGTGATATGGACTGCATGGATATGATTTATGAATGTTATAAATGTTTATCGATGATTGTGATTTGTGAACTTGTGATGATGATTTGTGATATGGACACTGCATGGATGTTCATGGCATCTATAATCATTTATTTTTGGGTTTAGTTCAAAGAACACTTGCTCTCATGAATTGCCATGCATGTGTTTGGTTGAATAAGGCATGTTTGGGTGGTCAATGATTGTTCTTTACATTCGCTTTACGAAAATTTCATGAAATTTTAAGATGTTCACCATGTTTATCGCTAACGAGCCTAACGAGCCTAACGAGTCGAGTTCGAGTTTTTAACGAGCCGAGCCGAACTCGGTTTTTGCTCGTTATCTTAACGAGCCGAGCGAGCCGAGCTCGTTTTCTTAACGAGCCTTAACGAGTCGAGCCGAAGCTGAGCCGAGTCACCTCGTTATCCACCCCTACCGATCACGAACCGCTCTAACGTCCTACACATATATTTGCGAAATGGCCGATTAATGACAACATGGACGATGCCATGATGGATATTATCAACAATGACGCCTTACAAGGTGCCCAATTCAAGGTGATGACAACAATCAAGAAGTAGATGACGGAGTCAAGATTTTGCCGATTATGAAGATGAGCAAGACAATGTCAAGCGAGGTCTATCTACAATCTCTTATGTATACATGAAATTCGAATAATTTCATTTGTTGTATAAATATATTTATTTAAATCTTTGTGTTTCTACATTCGTAGCCCTCTGGATCGATCGACAACAACGGGGAAGAGTAGAAATGTACGAGGCCCGAAGAAGCCGTTGGAGGGTCGGTTCATTCTCTCGGAATTCGAGGAGGATACAGGCAAAGTACTTGGACCACATGCACAGAAATTTGTCAGCCACTGTGGGTACCTTGTAAGGGACAGGATCCCGATCAATGCTCGTGAATGGAAGCAAAAGAAAGTTGCTCCTCATATTAGTTTTGTCTCTGATCGTGACAAGGCACTAGTTTGGCAAGATGTCCTTCAACATTTCGCGCTCGACAGAAGATGAAGCTTTGAAGGAGAGAGTTAGGAACTGGGCTATGAAGAAGATGGCCACACAATTCCAGTGTTGGAAGAAGAAATTGTACAACACATTTATCAGTAAGAACCTGACGCCAGATTTCAACACTAAGGCCTACGTCAAGTTGAGGCCGTTTTGGGATGAGTTTGTACAGTTCAAGACATCGGAAGAGGGTGAGGCACGGGTGAGAAGGAACCAACAGAATGCCCGACAAAAGCAATACCACCATCACTTGGGATCAGGTGGCTACAGGAGTGCCATTCTGTAGGATCAAGGATAACCGACTAGAGGGGGGTGAATAGGAGGTTTTTAAACTTTTTAACAATTTAACAATTTAAACCAATTAATATCTTAGTCTAAACAAGTTATACTTCTAGCTAAGCTATTTAATCACAATAAACAAGCTAGAAATATAAATGCGGAAATGTAAAGACTAGAAATAACCACAAAGACACAAAGATGTTTTTCCGTGGTATCAAGACTTGCCGGTCTTCACTAGTCCACGTTGAGGAAGCTTGACACCTCAAGCCGGCTCCACGAATTAAGCCTTCCTCGATCACTATGGTTGTTCTTCCTCCTCCCGAGATGGCGAACACCAACCACTCACAAGCTTGCACCGGCCTCTTCACAATCTTCTTGAAGAGATCACCGTGCTCTCCGCCAAGCCGCCTAGGAGTGCGGCAACACTCCAAGAGTAATAGATCACCGGTCTTCACTTGACCGCACTTAAGTGCAAATGGATCAACTAGGAGTATGAATGCACTTGAGTGAATCTCAACAAACTCACAATGAATGCACAAGAGGTTTTGAGTGTTGAGTGGGTGCACTAAGCTCTCAAGGCTCTATGAATGTTCAAAGAACTCCAAAGATAATTGTCTCAGAGCGGTTGGGGGTATTTATAGCCCACACCAACAAAAGAGACCGTTGGAGACGAATCCCCAACTTTCGTGGAAAATCGAACGATCACAGTAAAGGTGCGGTCGTCATCTCTTCAACAGCGATGCCAACGGCTACTGCAGATACTAAAAAAAGATTTACTAGCCGTTGAACTCCCAATGGAACGATCGCAGTAAGGTCGCAGATGCGTCCGATTTCCCCAGTCTGATTATCTGAACAATACGACCGATCGTAGGGTTTCGCGAATCGCTCAAGATTTGCAAGGGTTCGGAAATATTGAACCGCATACAAAATCGGAATGACCGCAGAGCGGTACAACCGTTCCCAAAATCGGAACGTCCGATTTCCAGAAGAGTTTCTGAGCAGATTTTACACTTGTTCTGTTTTTATTGAACCGGCTCATAAAAATCGGAACGACCGCAAAACGGTACGACCGTTAGGCACGGACGGTACGACCGATTTCTATGAGAGGGTTTAAGTCATATTTGCAGAGCTACTGGTTTTATTGAACCGCCGCACAAATTTCGGAACGACCGCAATCCGGTACAACCGATTTCACGGGCGGTACGACCGATTTGTGGACAAGTTCAAAAACCACTCAAATCAATTTAAATTTCAAATTCAAATGCATGCATGGTCCTAAATTGATCCATATGCCACAAGAACATGCTGTCAAACTACTAGCTTTGATCCCTCTTAATAGTACGGCATTTAACCTATAATCCGGTCTTCCAACTAAACTCCTAAGACCGGTAAAATGGAAGAAGAGGAACCTAGACTATTTGTACCTGTCTTTGAGTCTTGTGGATCTTCATATTCTCCTTTGGCATGCATCCTTGTGTTAACAAATTCACCAATGGGACTTAACCTTGTAAATACTCAATAAACTTGTTAATCCCATAATCACATATTGTCATTAATTACCAAAACAATTTTTAGGGCCTAGATGCTTTTCAATCTCCCTTTTGGTAATTGATGACAACACTAAACAATTGTGAAAAGATTGGTTTGAATATAACAAGATTGTATATTCTGTTTGCGACTTCACAAAAAACATAATTCTTATAATGAGTACAAATGAATGAGAATTATTTTCTTGTTAAGTCCATTTTAAAGATAGCTCCCCCTAAATATGTGCATATAAAGATAAAGAGTTTAGCGAGCACATGAAGTGATAATATGAAATTTTGGCGAGCTTCTTTAACAACTATGAGCTTGAGGAGATGCAATAGATAAATATGACGAAATCTGAAATTGCATTTAAGATAATAACAGACATCATCCACAAGTTCAACAAGTGAGAAACATAATAAAACTATTACAAGCACACAAGTTCAACAGAACTAATAATACATATAAGCCCAAATATAACTATAGTAGAAAAAGCTTGCGCTTGCTCCCCTAAAACTATGTCTTCTATATCTTTTCACTTCTTCTTCTCTCCCCCTTTGGCATCAAGATACCAAAAGTAACTTCGATAACGGGATCCCGAGGAGGAGGGACGTCATCTGGCGGGAATAGGAGAGGAATCTCGAGAAGCCGGGACCGGAGGAGCGGCATCTGAGAAGTAGCGACTGCCCAGAGAGGAGCTGAAGATGGATCTGAGATCGGAGCGGAGGAGGATCTGGAGGTTTGGAGCCGGAGGAGTAACAGAGCCGAGCTCAAGTAGAAGTATGATGGCGACGAGTGTAAGCAAATCGATAAGGAGCCTGCAGTAACTTCTCAATGTCATCGATACTCTCCACCATAGCAGCCATCCTGTTGTGAACCTCATTGTGAAAGTCATCTCTCACTAACTCCATGTCAGCCAACTTATTAGTGACCTCGACCTGAAATTCTATTTGAGCATGCTTCATTTCTTGCAGCTTGATCGAGAATAAGTTCTTTGGTTTTCAAGAATCGAGCAATGGAACCTTCAAGAATAGCCGGATCGGCGATGAAACACGGCCAAAGAATAGGATCATTCTCAGCAGCTGGTCGAGGAGGAACACTGTCTCGTGGTCTATAAGATTTGTGAACTGAACCAAGACCACCACGAAAAGTAATCTTCTGAGAAATCAAGGCCATGATATAGGGTGCATAGTATATCCTCTTTACCCTATCATTCTTAGATGACACTATGCCTTGGAGAATGACATCCACTACATCAAACTTGACACCTCTCATAATGTGGTCTATTATGTTCCAGCGTGTCCTCGATAGCATCAAAATTGCCACTCTTAGGATAAAAGGTGTGATTGATAATTCATTAATCATACTCACTTCGGCTTTAGTCCTGATGGTTCCAAGCTTGCATTTGACATTTGAGTCATAGTATTCGCACCAAGCCGAGCAAGCAAAGCAGATCACAAAGATCTTCTCCCAAGAGTGGACCTTACATTTAAGATTTGCTCAAATTCTTCCTTAGTGCTTTGCAAATCTCTAGCCACGTAATCCATCTCAAAGATTGTAGATCACCGATACATGTCTTGTGGCGTAAAAGCGGCGAATCGTTCATCATCATAATTTTGCTCAAGCTCACAAGGTCATGAAGACTTACAAAGACGGAACAACTGATATACTCCACTATATTTATCCAAGTCATTCAGGTATGACCACTTAATCCACTTATGATCAGCAAATTTTCTGTTCCTTCCATAGCATTGCTCATAAACTTGCTCTTGAAAAGTAGTGTGGAATCTTGGATTGATAGAGTCAGCCTTGCGAAGATACTGATTGACATGCCTTTTGATAGCATAGTCATCCGCTGACAGAGTCGCAGATCCACAGGAGATGGTGGAGGAGTTCCCAAGTTATCAAAAGTGCCCTCATGCGTCTTTGGAGAATCATGCTCGGACCGAGTGTCCTCATCTGAACGATAATCATCACTTGCTTGATCTCGAGTCCTGAGTGGATACCATCCTTTTCCTTGAACAACCTTCTCGATGAATCGACCGAAGTCGGTCAAGCAGAGCGCCTTGCGGCGCCGAGGTGGTGACTCGGAAGGAGCGGCGAAGATTGCGCGAAGATTGTCCGCGAGGAGGTCCATGTGATTTCCTTGTCGAGCACCTCATCCTAGTCATCTTCGAACCGGAGAATATGTTACGTGATAATCAAAGGGATGATTGAAATTGGATTCATGAAAAGAGTTGAAATTGTTTTTTCGTCGGGACAATCGGTCGTCGCAAGTCGTTCATTGGCGATGCGACCGCAGACTGACTGCGTTCGCTCCAAGAACCGGACGTTAGATTATCCCGACCGACTTCTAGGGTTGATAAAATTGTGCGTTTTGGTGATTTTTCGAGGAATGAATCCAAGGATCGATCGCAAACATCATAGTACACCAAAAACAACTTTTAATCCCTTAGAACTACTGAAATTTCAAAGCATTTTCATCAAACCCTAAACACGACTCCTAGGGTTTCAAAAGGAGATAAAACGTGAATCAATCAACATTTTACCTTGAGATTCGGAGGAGAAGAACCTGGGGAGGCAGCAACACGAGGAATCAAAGGATTGAAAAGCTTCGATAGGATTTGAGGAGGAGTTTTGAGGCGCGCTGGAGAGAGAGGCGAGACGAAGAACGGACGCACCGTTTGGGGTTAAAGGGGTAAGAAAAAATAACCGCAGGGAGTTATTTTCCTCTCCCAAACCGACGCGATCGTTCGGCCTGGCCGTCGATCGTTCAAGACTTTCGGACGCATCGATGTTACAACTCCGGTCGTCAAGATCTTGCGGTCGCATCATGAAAGTATAACGCCGGTTGTTCCGATTATCCCAGGAATTCGAATTTTCTAGGAATCGAGATTATTTTGCAAATGATCCTAGTTTTGCACTCAATTACATAACTTTAAGGATCATTGTGCAAAGAATAGACTATTGTCTATATAGGAACATAATTAATTTTTTATGATCATAGCTATTTTTAATAAAGATTTGAAAATTATTTTCATAAAATACTCAAATAACATCAAATGAAGCACAATGACATGAGGCAAGAGTTCAAACAACATTAGAATGGTCTATGATATTTAACTCATTCCTCAATTTGCAGAAGCGGCCTTCATCTAATGGCTTGGTGAAAATATCCGCTAATTGGTCCTCGGTTCTTATGTGGCTAATTTCAATATCTCCCTTGCTCACATGATCTCTCAAGAAATGGTGGCGGATATCTATATGCTTGGTTCTTGAGTGTTGAACAGGATTATTAGCAATTTTTACCGCACTATCATTGTCACACAAGAGAGGCATTTTATCAAATGTAATTCCATAGTCCATCAATGTTTGCCTCATCCATAGCAACTGAGCACAACAACTTCCTCAGGAGACATATTCGCTTCGGCGATGGATAATGCTACGAATTTTGTTTCTTGGATGACCATGATACTAAAGATCTCCTAAGAATTGACAACTGCCCGAGGTGCTTTTTCTATCCACTTTACAACCCGCATAATCAGAATCGGCATATCCAATTAAATCAAATTTAGCACCTTTCGGGAACCAAAGGCCAATGCTTGAGGAATGCTTTAAATATCTTAGTATTCTTTTAACGGCCATCAAATGACACTCTTTTGGAGTTGCTTGAAAACGATGCACACATGCAAACACTAAACATGATATCGGGCCTAGATGCGGTAAGATAAAGCAAACTACCAATCATAGATCTATAAAGCTTTAAATCTACCGATTTACCTCCTCATTTAGATCAAGATGACCATTTGTAGCCATGGGAGTCTTGATGGGCTTTATGCCTTCCATTCCAAACCTTTTAAGTAAATCCTTTACGTGCTTGGCTTGACTTATGAAAGTCCCATCTTTGAGTTGCTTGATTTGAAGTCCAAGGAAGTAGCTCAATTCTCCAATCATGGACATTTCAAATTCCCTAGACATCATATCACCAAATTCTTTGCAAAAGTCTTGATTAGAAGACCCAAATATGATATCATCAACGTAAATTTGACATACAAAGAATTCACCATCAAGAACTTTAGTGAATAATGTTGAATCAATTTTCCGATTTTGAATCCTTTTGAGATTAAAAAATCTCTAAAGGCGTTCATACCATGCTCTAGGAGCTTGTTTAAGACCATAGAGCGCCTTGGAGAGTTTATAGACATGATTAGGATTGTTAGGGTCTTCAAAACCGGAGGTTGTTCAACAAAGACAAGTTCGGATATTTCACCATTTAAGAAAGCACTTTTAACATCCATTTGAAATAATTTAATATCAAAGCATGATGCAAAAGCAAGTAATATCCGAATTGACTCAAGTCTAGCTACGGAGGCGAAAGTTTCACCAAAATCCAAACCTTCAACTTGTGAATATCCTTGAGCGACCAATCTTGCTTTGTTTGAACAACCAAACCATTTTCATCTTGTTTGTTTCTAAAGATCCATTTTGTACCAATAATGTTTTGTTCCTTGGGTCGATCCACCAAAGTCCAAACTTGGTTTGGTGAAGTTATTGAGTTCTTCATGCATAGCATTCACCCAATCCGGATCTTCAAGTGCTTCTTCTACATGCTTTGGCTCAATAGAAGAGACAAAAGAGTAATGTTCACAAAAAGAAGCAATACGAGATCGAGTTTGAACACCTTTACTTACATCACCCAATATTTGATCTATTGGATGATCTTTAGCAATAGCATTGTGAATTCTTGGTGGTAGGTTGGATGGTTGATCATCTTCCACATTTTCCTCTTCATCAATTTGTATTTGATTAGTGGAAGAGGTTGGAGCCTCAACTTGAGTAGAAGATGATGGATCATCTTCGGGCTTGATGTCACCTATTTGCATATGCTCCATAGCTTTTCTCAAAGCTTCATTACCCACATCATCCAAGTTCTCTTGCTCTTCTTGAGAGCCGTTAGTTTCATCAAATTGCACATCGTGCCTTTCTTCAACTAAACCGGAGTTTTTGTTAAAGACACGATAAGCCTTGCTATTTGAGGAGTAACCAAGCAAGAAACCAACATCACAACGACTATCGAATTTTGAAAGACGAACACCCTTCTTTAAAATATAACACTTACAACCAAAGACTCTAAATAAGAGATGTTCGGTTTTCTTCCTACAATAAGCTCATAGGAAGTCTTTTTCAAAAGGCGATGCAAATAAAGACGATTTATGGCATGACAAGCGGTGTTAATAGCTTCCGCCCAAAAACTATCGGAAGTATTAAATTCATCAAGCATTGTCCTAGCCATTTCAATTAATGTACGATTTTTCCTTTCTACAACTCCATTTTGCTCCGGAGTGTAGGTTGTGGAAAGTTCGTGCTTTATACCAAGTTCATCACAAAAGTCTTCCACTTTAGTATTTTTGAACTTCGGTACCATTATCACTACGGATTTTCTTTATTTTGAAATTAAATTCATTTTGAGCCCTTTTGCAAATCTTTTGAAAATCCCGGAGGTTTCACTTTTATCATCTAGGAAGAATACCCATGTATATCTAGAGTAATCATCCACAATGACTAAACAATAGCTATTACCCCCGATACTCTTATAGGTTGTTGGCCCAAACAAATCCATATGTAAGAGTTCCAATGGTCTAGAAGTTGACATGATACTTTTGGAGGGATGAGAATTAGCGACTGCTTACTTAAACTTGACAAGCACTACAAAGTCTATTTTTCTCAAACTTCACATCTTTCAAGCCAACAACTAAATCATGTTTGAAAAGCTTTTTAAGTTGAATCATTCCAACATGAGCTAGCCTTCTATGCCAAAGCCAACCCAATGAGGTTTTTGCCATTAAACAAGTCTTTAAACAAGATTCACTTGAACTAAAATCAACCAAATAGAGATTTCCAAATCTAAAGCCTTTGAAAGCTAAAGAGCTATCCTTTGCATTAGATATGGTTACACCTTCACTTGAGAAAGAACAAATTAGTCCAAGATCACAGATTTGAGCAACGGATAGCAAGTTAAAATTTAATGATTCTACTAGAGAAACATTAGAAATGGAGAGGTCATTTGAGATAGCGATTTTACCCAATCCTAATACCTTTCCTTTGCTATTATCGCCAAAAGTGATCTTGTCTACTCCTTTTCCATTCTCGAATGTGGTGAACATTTTTCTATCACCGGTCATGTGTTGAGTGCATCCACTATCAAGCACCCAATGTTTTCCACCGGTCTTATAGTTCACCTACAAAACAAGAGTTAAGTTCTTTTAGGTACCCAAATTTGTTTGGGTCCTTGGAGGTTAGTAACCAGGATTTAGGCACCCAAATAGCATTCTTTTAGCGCCCATAATTGAAGTGCCAACAAAATGAGCAATTACTTTACCATTCTTAGATTTTCTAAGCATATAGCATGAATCATATATACCAAGAGATGGAACCTTACCCTTAGGACAATTTTGTTGCATATGTCCTATTTCCGACTTATAGCAATACCTACCATTTTGCCTCACAAAACTTGTAGGCTTATTTATCGACTTCTTACCTTTCTTAGGCACATACCCAAGACCTTCCTTGTTGAATGAACATCTTTGCTCGCTTAAGAGCTTGTCAAGAGTGGCCTTACCCTTAAAACATCTTTCCAAGCTCTTGCTTAGCTTGGTCACTTGTTTTTTTAGTTCATGATTTTCAACAATGAGCAAAGGATCACAAGCATTTGCTAAGTTAACATTTGAATCAACACTAGAGCAACATGGCATAGCAAGTAGGTCATCACATGAAGTGGATGCACTAGTCTTAGCAATTTCTATACTAGGCATTTTATTAATAATATCGCATGTAATCCCTATACTAGAACAAGACTTATGTGAATTTTCTTGGATAAGCAAGTTGTGAGTTTCCTTAAGCTCCATATAAGAATCTTTTAGAGTAAAGTATTCTTTATTTAAGACTTTATATTTTGATTTTTCTTTTCCAAGATATTCATTTAAATCATCAAGCATATCCATTAATTCATCATAAGTTGGTTCGTCACTAATAAAGGGTTTTACCTTATCTCCTTTTGCCATGAGGCAAGTAGGAGTAGAGAATAGCGAAGGAGCTTCTTTGATAGCGATGCCGACTAGTCCCTTCTTCTTGGGGACTCTTCGTCATCGGAATCGGAGTCGCTTGACTCATCATTTGAATCCCACTCTCAATGTGGGCTTCATGCTTGCCACCTTTGTGAAGCTTCTTGAAAAGCTTCTTCTTGCCATTGTACTCCTTCTTCTTGAATGACTTGTCCTTGTCGTCCTTCTTTTGGGGGCAACGGAAGCAATGTGCCTTCTTCTTCGCAATTATAGCATCGAATGTTGCTATAACAGTTCTTGTCACTTGAGGATTGCCCTTCTTGTACTTGTCAAAGTTGTAGCTTCGATTTGGACGTCTCTTCATGAACCTCTTCATTTTTCTCACAAGGAGTGCATACTCCTCGTCGGATTCATCTTCTTCCTTCTCATCATCACTTGATTCCGCTCGGCTTTGAAAGCGGTGATCTTCTTCTTTGATGAAGATGTCTCCAATAGCTCTTCCTTATCCTTTTGAACAACTCATTTGTGATGAGGTTGCCCAAAAGCCCCGTTGGTGTCATCCTTGGCAACTTCGGGTGAGTTGAGAAATAGCGCCACCAACGCCTCATATTTATCCCGGAGAGCCCTAAGCATCTTGCGCACAATATCAACATCAAGAAGGTTAGTCCCAAGGCCTTTGAGCTCATTCACAATGTTGTTGAGTCTTGAATACATCTCATTGATGTTTTCATTAGGCAACATCATGAATGTCTCATATTTAATCCGAAGCCTATGCAATTTGGCTTCTTTGACCGTGGATGTTCCCTCATGGATTTCCGAGAGAGTGGTCCAAATAGTATGAGCGTTCTCCAAGTTGCTCACTCTATTGAACTCATCCGCTCAAAGCTCCAAATAGAGCATTCATAGCTTGGGCATCTAAATGACCATTACGCCCTCTTGCTCCGTGGGGAGTAGTGGATTAAGAGGCATAACGTAACCCTCATTTACGATTTTCCAAATTTTGGACTCATGGCCTTTAAATAGATTGACATTTTAATTTTCCAATAAGCATAATTTGAGCCATCAAAGAAAGGAGCCTTTCCTATAGCGATTCCTCACTAGCCATCCTTTTCTCTTAGACGGTTAAGTCTAGATTAATGAGAGACCAAGCTCGATACCACTTGTAGGATCAAGGATAACCGACTAGAGGGGGTGAATAGGAGGTTTTAAACTTTTTAACAATTTAACAATTTAAACCAATTAATATCTTAGTCTAAACAAGTTATACTTCTAGCTAAGCTATTTAATCACAATAAACAAGCTAGAAATATAAATGCGAAATGTAAAGACTAGAAATAACCACAAAGACACAAAGATGTTTTTCCGTGGTATCAAGACTTGCCGGTCTTCACTAGTCCACGCTGAGGAAGCTTGACACCTCAAGCCGGCTCCACTAATTAAGCCTTCCTCGATCACTATGGTTGTTCTTCCTCCGCTCCCGAGATGGCGAACACCAACCACTCACAAGCTTGCACCGGCCTCTTCACAATCTTCTTGAAGAGATCACCGTGCTCTCCGCTAAGCCGCCTAGGAGTGCGGCAACACTCCAAGAGTAATAGATCACCGGTCTTCACTTGACCGCACTTAAGTGCAAATGGATCAACTAGGAGTATGAATGCACTTGAGTGAATCTCAACAAACTCACAATGAATGCACAAGAGGTTTTGAGTGTTGAGTGGGTGCACTAAGCTCTCAAGGCTCTATGAATGTTCAAAGAACTCCAAAGATAATTGTCTCAGAGCAATTGGGGGTATTTATAGCCCACACCAACAAAAGAGACCGTTGAGACGAATCCCCAACTTTCGTGGAAAATCGAACGATCATAGTAAAGGTGCGGTCGATCGCCTCTCGGTCAACGCGATGCCAACGGCTGGCGCAGATACTAAAAAAGATTTACTAGCCGTTGAACTCCCAAATGGAACGATCATAGCAAGGTCGCAGACGTCCGATTTTGCTTGGACGATTATCTAATCGATGACGACCGATCGAGGGTTTCGCGAATCGCTCAAGATTTGCAAGGGTTCGAAATATTGAACCAGATACAAAAAT